>CABFWO010003865.1:63484-76872 GCA_902155825.1 Timema genevievae | reverse complement strand
CTCATATACATGTATATATGTATATTATATACTCATATATATATACTCATATATATATATATATATATATATACGCTATTAATTTGTCCGAAAAACTGTCTGGGATATACCAGGACTGCCACTATTTTCTTACTACCAAATTTCCTGTGTGTTCCAGGTTTTCCAGAAGTAATTTCCATTTTTCCAGGCAGCTTAGATTGAAGAAAAAAGTAATAATATTTCATTTGTCATCAAACTAAGTGTGAAGTCATGTGATTTAAGTTTTAAACAGGATGACCTAAGATGTTTGGGAAATACATCTCCTATCGTTTCACATCCCTTGTTTAAGAAGTAATTTAAACCTGTTTTAAAAAGAGTGCTTGGTTCTTAAATTATCATTTTCGTACATCCAAAAACCTACTATTTTAAGCTTTCTGTTAAATGTCCCAAATTAACAAAAATCGCCGGATTTTTTTTCATGAAAGTTTGCCAAAATTCCCTGTGATTTTCCGGCTCACTCTTAGTTATGCTAACGGTGTAGGGATGAAGAAGACAAAATGTACCCACAAATGCGTGGGGGGATACATAGATAGGTAACACTTTCAATAAACGTGGCCATGATTCAAGCCTCTCCATCACCGACAAACCGTACGAGATTGATGCCTTAATCCGCGGGTTATAAAGCACAATATAGAATAAGAGATAAACAAATACAAATTAAAACAGAGAGGCTGGACAAGATTATAAAATAAATATATCACTAATTCGTGGGTTGTTGACCTCAGTGGTCTTGGGGTAAAGTGCTCGCCTCAGGAGCCAATGTTCGTGGGTTCAAGCCCAGCCGGGATCGACGGATGTTTCTTGAGTGATAAAAATCCGTAGCACAACTTCCTTTGGAGGGCAAGTAGAGCCATCGGTCCCATGTCAACTGTGGCATGTAAACAAAAAAAAATTGAATGTATGTGAAAATACTTTTCCCGGCAAAATTAGTAGGAACTTTTGCTCTAGCTCATAGAAATTATCTTGTGCTGATATAATCAGATGGTACAGAAAGTTCACGTTAAATACTTGAATCAAATAAATAACTAAAAATAAGTAGTTAAAAAAATATTGAGACCAAAGTAGAAATGAAACACTAAAAAAGGGGGGGTTTCAGTGTTCAAACAAAAGAGGGAAGCACCGTCATAAATAAAGAGGGGGGAACAAATGAGAAACGATGCCCCGCACGAATGGGGAAGGAAATGAGGTCGTGTGACTGACTATACCGACACTTTTAATGGATCCTACTTTAAAAACATTTAAAAAACAACAACTTTTCCTACCCTCTCCACCCCTTTTACTCGTCATATTCCGTTGAAACTGTGAATGATAAGGGAAGTTAAAAGGTCACACGTAATGGCCCCCTCATATTCCGTCACAAATGGTCACGTTTAAATTTAAACAAAAATCTCGTGTAAAATATGTTATATGATACTTTATGAGTACTTTTGTAAATCATAGTTAATGGCGGATATTCCTAAATAGATTCATGTCATTGAGTTATGGTATTTACATTAGTAAATGTTGATATAGGAAGGGTTTTTCATGATGTTCAGTGGAAATAAAAATACTTCTATGAAATAAATATATCATAACACAGTTCCGTTATCGTGATGGCCTTAAATCTTCATTAGGGAGTTCTTTTAATCACATATTTTAAGTTAAACTTACTGCGCATTCTATTATTCACGCAAGTCTATATTCGTAATTTACATTAATACAAGGCCCAAGGCAGATAATTTGCTCAAAATGGCACATCTCCTGAAGTATGTTCAAAATATCACTTTACCAGAAGAATATATCTTGCTCAAAATGTCATATCACCTGAAGCATGTAGCTTGCTCAAAATGTCACATCACCTGAATATATAATTTGCTCAAAATTACACGTCACCTGAAGCATGTAGCATTCTCAAAATTACACGTCACCTGAAGCATGTAGCTTGCTCAAAATGTCACATCACCTGAAGCATGTAGCTTGCTCAAAATGTCACGTCACCTGAAGCATGTAGCTTACTCAAAATGTAACATCCACTGAAGCATGTAGCTTGTTCAAAATGTCACGTCACCTGACGCATGTAGCTTGCTCAAAATGTAACATCCACTGAAGCATGTAGCTTGCTCAAAAGTCACATCACCTGAAGCATGTAGCTTGCTCAAAATTACACGTCACCTGAAGCATGTAGCATGCTCAAAATTACACGTCACCTGAAGCATGTAGCTTTCTCCAAATGTCACATCACCTGAAGCATGTAGCTTGTTCAAAATGTCACGTCACCTGACGCATGTAGCTTGCTCAAAATGTCACGTCACCTGAAGCATGTAGCTTGCTCAAAATGTCACGTCACCTGAAGCATGTAGCTTGCTCAAAATGTCACGTCACCTGAAGCATGTAGCTTGCTCAAAATGTCACGTCACCTGAAGCATGTAGCTTGCTCAAAATGTCACGTCACCTGAAGCATGTAGCTTGTTCAAAATGACATTTTGAAATTATGTAGTACATTAATAATTATGATAATCAGGTACTTTATGGTAACCTGTATAGTATTATAATAATTACTTAGCAATTATAAAGTGTATTACTATAAAAACTAAGAAGCTGTGATGAACTATTTTAAATCTGGAAATAAAAGGCCTAATATGTTTATCCATCCGCGACTTAGTACAAACCCAGCGTTCAATTAAACTAAGGAAATTGGGATAAGTAAGGTATAAATTAGAGGAAATGTAACCGAATTTGTGAGGAAGAGTAGGACTTTATAAAAAATACGCCCTCATCGACAAACAAGATTCTCAGTGTTTTTGCAGTTTTTATAGCAAAACTTTTTTTTGGATCAAAATAAATAAAATATTGCTCCAGTAGAAACATAGAGTTTAAATTTGTTCACATGTTTATATAAAAAAAATTGAATAAGGGATAATTTTAAAGTAATGCAGCATCATTCTTTGGGAATCAAGATTACCCGCTTCGGTGTCTGCATGGTCTAACGCGCTACTCATGCAGTACATGGTAGACTGGTCTGCCGATGACGGGGAGATAGAGGCTCCGAACTTTGGTTGGGTGTACTGAGGGTGGTTTTTATAAAAGGGTTTTACACTCTCCCTCCATGCAAATGTAGATAAACTTCCTATAAATATAACCTTCCTAATTCCTAAAACAATTGGCGTAATGAGTACATAATCGTATAACCCGAACGGGTAGTAAGACGTGATGATAAAAAAATCAAGATTATAAAAAAAATCTCATTGAATAAAAATAAATTACTCCCGGTGAATTATGGGAGAGTTGAGGGTGGAATCTTGTTCTTCAGATATGAGTCAAACACACTAACCACGTATCCAACAAAACTGCGCATATAAATTTAAGCTTGAAAATTATTTAAAAGATTGTTGGAAAAAGGGAGGGGGGAGGTTAAGGGGATATTCTCACCCGAATTCCAAAGAGATCTTTCTTTTTAAGTCAGCACACCTACGCAGTCTCACAAACGAGAACATCAAGAGTGCCGGTCACGTCCTGGACTCATCAAGTTTATTTTTTTGGACAGTTGCCACCTTGGAAAACGACATCTTCACGCATCAAAGAGTTTCCTTCCTAAAGACCTGAACAGAAAACAAATCCAAATAAAAACAAAACCCGGGCCATATCATGGATCAGTGAGGAGGGAAAGGGTATTTATGTTTACGTTCATATTATGTCAGTTTGTTTGAAATCAAGAAGTTGAATTGGAACATTTCGTAATTTTAGCTAACTTGAAAGTTCATTGCCGCACTTATAAAAATACGCCACTTTTCCTTATTTCGAGCAAGTTCTATCCAGTCCACCTCATTACACCCTATCCCTATCTTGAGCTAGTTCCATCCAGATTCCTCATTACACCCTATCCCTATCTTGAGCTAGTTCTATCCAGTCCACCTCATTACATCCTATACATATCCTGAGCTAGTTACATCCAGTCCACCTATTACACCCTATCCCTATCTTGAGCTAGTTCTATCCTGTCCACCTCATTACACCCTATTCCTATCTTGAGCTAGTTCTATCCAGTCCACCTATTACAACCTATCCCTATCTTGAGCTAGTTACATCCAGTCCACCTATTACACCCTATCCCTATCTTGAGCTAGTTATATCCAGTCCACCTATTACAACCTATCCCTATCTTGAGCTAGTTACATCCAGTCCACCTATTACACCCTATTCCTATCTTGAGCTAGTTCTATCCAGTCCACCTCATTATACCCTATCCCTATCCTGAGCTAGTTCTATCCAGTCCACCTCATCACACCCTATCTATTTCAGGTCCATTCTAATGTTACCCTCACATCTGCGTCTAGGTCTTCCCTCTGGTTTCTTACCATTGGTCAATACCCTGAACGAGATTCTAGTTTCTTCCATTAGCGCTGCATGTCCTGCCCACCGTAACCTGCGATATTTGACTAACCTAACGATGTCTGGTGAAGGGTACAAAGCGTGTTACTCAACATTATATTACTTTCTACACCCTCAGTTATCTTAATAACTTTTTGTGCCTAATACTTTCCTAAGTACCTAAATCCGATAAATTATTTACATTATATGCACACAGCGTCTTGAAATATAAGTAGGGGGTCTACTATAATTATATAATATAATGCTACGGCAGAGGGGTACTTTTGGATGGAGATGTATTAGGATATTTATTCAGTGTTTACAGGCCCGGTATCTTACAAACTTTAAATCCGGGCCGTTTTTCCACATAATTTTGACTTTACTTTTACAATTTCAATATGAATTTCCTTTTTAACATTACAACACAGATTTTTGGCTCTTAACTTAAATGAAATTCAACTACCCCTAGCTCCATTTGGTCCACCCCGGGTATATTACGCCCCCGGTACCCTCCCCCGCTGGGCCCTCCACACTGCCCGGGATTTCACTCCCGAGTCCGCCAAGCGCCCAGCAGAGGTGGGCATCCTCATATCCACCATCTGGTGAGGCGCCCTATCGGAGTTAGTGCCCCGCCTACTTTCTAGCCACCACACTTCCGTTTTCACCCTTCCTTCCACCCTTAGCAGTTGAATTTCCTAATATACCCCCTACCTAGTTCCCCTGCCCCTAACTTATATATTTTAACTACTAACTAAACTAAACTCACTCAACTATTTTATTCCCATTTCTTCCGGGGAAATCCATCACCCCGATGGTACCAGAGGGCTGCAGGGCAGCCGCCTTCCTCCAGCTTGATGTATTAGGATAGGGTTGAATGGCAATCGGTCGTTCTGTCAACCATCAACTTTTGAGTTCCTTGAGTTTCAGACAGTTAGTTAGGACCCGTTTCGTTGGCCACATGGTCTAAGACGTCACTCTCACAATAGATTGTACTGCTAATGACGGGGAGATCGTTTTTTTAATCCCAGTCGTATGTACTGAGGATAATTTTCCCTAAAATGGTTTTTCCACTCTTTCCACGAAAATTCAGAAACGTTTCCTCTAAATTCATCTTTCCTCATCCCCAACACCTTGGAGAAATTAGTACAGGTGCGTATAATCCGAACGGGTAGTAAGATGCGTTGATAAATTAAAAAGTTAGTTAAGAGGTGTGGCTAGGTCATTCTTTAAATATGAGGTCCGATACCTTAGCTCAGTCGGTGGTGCGTCTCTTTTATAGAGCTAAGCGTCCCGGGTTCGATTCCTGGGACGGCCGAAACATTTATCATTGGTAAAATGGGGGTATCCCCTTTCACTATGGTAGTTTAACGGTTTGGGGTTTGGATGTTGTGTATGTTCTAGATTTAAGTTAGTTTATAGGTCGTGTGCTGATATAATCAGTCTGTTCAGAAAGTGCGAGTTAAATACTTCAAATAATTGGGGGAAAAAAATGTAAATTCGAAACAAAGTCAAACCAAAGCTTGAAATATACGAAGCTTAGTCGAACCGGGCTCGAAAATTAGGTTTATATTGAGTTAATATGACACTAATTAAAATGGTTAAAATTATCCATAAAGTTCTTTTAGGTAAAGAAATAAAGGTTAAGAAAATAAACAAAACATAAAATAATGTTAAAATATCTGAAATCATAAACGCTTACGTTTATCACATGTCTTACTACCTGTTAAGGTTATACGCATATGTACCAGTTACGCTAAGGTTGTGAGGAATTTGTAAAGTTGAATTTAGAGTAATTGTACCAGAATTTTCGTGGAAAACAATTTTGAAAAAAACTCTCGGCACACTCGATTGAGGTTTGAACCTCGATCTGCCCGTCATTGGAAATCCAATCTATTGTGAGAGTGACGTCTTAGACCATGCAGCCACCGAAGTGGGTTTGTTCTGCTTTAAGTTAAGTTTGTATTTAGGTCATGTGTTGAAATGTGAGTTAGAAAGTGAGTGTATGCTAAAAATAACCAGGAAAGTTTAATTGCTTCTCTGGCTAGAATTGGGGGGGGATCTCATTTTGGTTATTCCGTAACGTAACTTCAAACGGTCCTTTTTTTGGTACACTCTTGAGTTGTTCTCTTCACGCCTGTAGTTTTGTAGCCCACTAAGCTGTGGTTGGGACTCCCCCCCCCCCCTTTTNCCCTTTTCCTCTGCCTCAAATTCTTCAAAGACGGGGGGGTGGGGGGGGGGGCCAAGAACCTTCCAAGAGAGTACGTGAAGGGGAAAAAGCGAACATTTTCCCTGTCTCCGTCCAAAAACGATGGATCCCTTCTTATGTGAAGTTTCTGTTTATTCTCGGTCGAGTCAAAGAAAATGTATCGAGTAAAAAGTCTTCCAGAATGAATGAACAGAGATACAAATTTTATTGGGTAATACTAGTTTGAAAAAAATTAAAACTACTCTAAAAATATTACTTAATCTCTGTACCCTTCGTAGAAAGAAAGTATTGTGATTGTAAAAAAAATATTTGAACACAAGATTTTGATAAATGTCGACGCTTCATAAAACCCTGAAACCGAAAATGGTGTTTTATCGATGCCATCTGTCTGTCTGTCTGTCTCTATCTCGGACTAGAGCCAAAACAATTTTATTGATTGGGCTAAAACTTGGTGTCTAGGGTTTACATAAGGTTTCTCCGAGAAATTTTTCGGAATTAATTTGTTAACCCTAAAATTAAGGGTTATTTTACTGAAGGGAAAAAAAGAGAAAAAATCAATTTTCTCAAAATATGCTCTGAACGATTTTTATTAAATTAAATGTAGACATCGGTTAGCATTACAAACAAAATGGAAACTCTCAATTTCCCAAGAAAATGACTTTGAGGTTACTTATAAGCAGGAATCTCCAATTTTGATCTTACATCCTCAAATATTAGAAACAATAAATAACTTAATCATTTTAAAATTGTAGAAGGCTACTATTAAAAATAAAAATATTTTATTTGAGATATATTTGTATAAAACCAATAGTTTCTAAGCTATAAGCATATATATATTATTGAGGTAATTGAAATGTAAAATTAATTGTCATGCTCTTTGAAGGACAGAGATATTCCTATTTTCTAAATGTGTATGTTACAGTGTTTATTAATTCATTTATACCATTTGGTGGAGTGTTTCTGAAACAATGTATATTATTACATTTCAAAACTCTTAAAAATTCTAGTAAATATCTCTATTAAGATAAAAGAGAGAGAGCCTGTACGGCGCACCGTACTATTTATTTGAAAGTTCTTTCGTTGAAAAAAATCTTCTATCCTCAAATAAGCGTTTATTTTGTTTTACTTACCTCCCTTCCTTCTCCCAATGCCCTCCCCAAACCAAAACACACACATTTTATTTATTTTGTTTTATTGAAGTCAGTAATAATTATTATAAAGAACAACTCTATGAACCCACTTCAGTGGCCGCATGATCTTGCAACGGACTATACTGCCGCTGACAGGGAGATCGGGTTTAGAAATCCGGCAGGGTGTACTGAGGTGGTTATTTTTTAGCACAGCGTCTTACTACCTGTTCGGGTTATACGCTTATGTACTAATTACACTAATGGTTTTAGGGATTAGCGAGGTTATATTTATAGGAAATATACCCGCATTTGCGTAGAGAGAGAGGGGAAAACCCACTTTGGAAAAAAACACCCTCAGTACACCCGACCGAGATTCGAACCATGATCTCCCCCGTCATCAGCAGGCTAGTTTAATGCGAGAGTAGTGTGTTAAACCACGTAACCACCGAAGCGTCTGAGGCTGGTTGTATCTAAGTGGATTGATTTCCACTTTCCCTCCACCCGAATGTGGGTATACTCCCTTCAAATTCAACCTTACTTATCCCTAACGCGCTAGGGTTATTGGTACGTATGTTGATATCTCGGATGGGTATTAAGATGAAGTACTAGAAAAACTCTTTTAAACACATCGTTGAGTCGAATAAAGGACTCACATTACTGAGATTTACGGTTTTATCTTTCTAATCTTCCAACCTATTATTTTAATTTACTTGTACTTTTGGGAGTTAAAATAAAAAGAAGTTACGGATATATCTCTGTCCTGTAAAGAAAATAGTAAACATTAACAATTCTAGACTTTAGCCCGTTGAGAAAATGTTTGGAAGAAGGCAGGGTGTTTTTCAACTTAAGAGCTCTTAGCATTTGACGTTTTCAGAGGTAGTCCCTGGTACAACTCAGTGAATTAAGTGAAGAAGAAAAAAGAGTAAGACGTTTAGACGGAAAAGGATATGAATAAAAATCGCACGTCCATTATATTATGTCTTTGCAGATTGGAATTAATTACTCTTCATGCAACCATTAAATATACACCTGTCAAAAGTCATAGCCATTTTCTAAAAAATTCATTGACCCCAAAAAATGACCTAAAAGTTATTTACAATGACTTCAAATGAACAAAAACTTGTATTGAATGCACACCCCTAAATCAAACACGCACTTTACACCTTAACTCTTGCAGTTTGCTAAATATAATGTTGATCTACTTAATACCTGCTTCAGAAGGAATAGCTACCCCCTCCCAACACAACCCTCTCCAGCCTAGTTGCAGTCTCACCAGGAATGTGTAATACCTGCTTCAGAATTAATAGCTACCCCCTCCCAATGCAACCCTCTCCAGTCTAGTTACAGTCTCACCAGGAATGTGTAATACCTGCTTCAGAAGTAATAGCTACCCCCTCCCAACGCAACCCTCTCCAGTCTAGTTGCAGTCTCACCAGGAATGTGTATTTTACAACCAAACAAGCAAAGAGGATACAAAGTTCATTAACTACATTACCCTTTCTTTCCGACAACTTTGTTATTAAAAATTCATATCATATTTATAGTATTTTAAAATACTTACTCAACACCAATGCCTAAAAATGAATAAAAAATTATGGAAACCAGTAAAATATCTAAAATACTAAAATTACACTAAAAATATCAAAGAATGACATATTAAAAAAAGTTTCTACAACCGTGAGATTATAAACAAAATTTATGAAAATATGAACAATGTTTTTGATGTACCAAAAAAAAAATCATGTCATCAAAATCCACCTCTGGTCATTAATAAATTAATCATTAATCATTAATCTGAGGGCCAGAATTAAAATTAAACATTTTGCTTTGAGGTATAACATTTAAATAACCAAGAGACCCGTCAAATCGTTTCGGATGTAGCCCAGGGATGGACAGATATAATAATTGTAAAAAACCATTTATATTTTTTAGTTTAAGGCCACATAAAATGTCTAAATCCATCATAATATTGAGGCTAAAAATGTTCACGATTACAAAACTACAATAATAATAATAATAATAATAATAATAGTAATGGTATTTTGAGTGGTTTGGCTGCGTATAGCCCGAAAGGGTAGTAAGACGCGATGGTTAAAATAAACAGAGAAAAATAAATGTTTGGTCTTTTCCTTGAAATGAGTACAGAACTAGGACCATTACCTGCCCATTTATGATTATTTCAACCAATAACTTTTGTTTCTAAGCTAAAGGTTTTCACTTGGAAAATGTCTTGAAAGCATACACTTTCTCCGACTATCAAAGGCTTACTGCTTGGGGTACGTAGCTATGAGTTATGTCAGAGCATAAAATGAAGCTTTCTGAGAATCCAATATCATTTAATGTGGGGGTTACAAAACTCAATTTATAGGTGTTTTTTTTTCTTCTCTTTTCTTGCGCGTTAGAAGACAGGAAATGGTTCCTTGTACAGTGCTGCCACCACGGCGAGGTGAAGACGGAAGACACGCGCAGCTGAGGTCCGATCAGGGACGGACTCTTAAGTCCAGGAAATAGATTTACGGACCTAATTTTGGTTTGGAAGAAAAACGATTACATCCTTGTAGCGTTGTGGCTCATGTGTAATGACAGTTTATGTGTCAAAAGCAGGGATGGTTTATCTGTCATGACAGTGTTGTTTTAAGGTGGGGATGCAGAAAACACGAGAAAAGGACAGTGTTTTTGTAGTTTTTATAGAAACACTTTTTTGGTCAAAATAAATCAAATATTGCTTCAATAAAAACATAGACTTTAATTTTCTTCACATGTTGATATCAACAGATGTTGAATATATGTCATGAACATAGTGATATTAGATGAATAACTTTTTAAATGAAGAGAAAACGTTGTCATTAAATTCCAGGACACCCTTGTCAAATATTCAACAACTCTTGATATCACCATGTGAAGAAAATTAAACTCTATGTTTCTACTGGACCAATATTTGATTTATTTCCACCAAAAAAAATATTTTTTTATAAAAACTGGAAAAGCACTGACATTTTATGCGGTCCCTACATTCTCACCTTAAGTGCCATGACAGTAATAATGTTTGACATTTTCTATTGCGAGATAAATCAACAAATTGTCATAATATGTATAAAAAAAATTTACCGCGTTTCATAACCCATTCGGTTATACGCAAATAATTATTTACATTAGTATTCTAGGAATGAGGAAGGTAGAATTTGGAGAAAATATTTACCGTATTTGCTCGGAGGAAGATTGAGAAACCGTTAAGGGAAACCACTCTCAGAACATTGTGCTGGGATTCGAACCAATATCTATAGCTAGATTGATAACTTAGACTATTTGACCACCAAAGCCGGTGTCATTAATAATATTAAATATTTTATTTTATCCTAAATATTTACCTTGCTATGAATTTGCTGTATAAATGAACAAATACATAAGTTTCCTGAAATATAACTTTTTTTTTGGTCAACTAAAAAGCCGAAGGTTTAAAAATAAATATATAAAAGGCCGTTTCCCTACCTTACTCCAAACGTCTGATAGAACTTTTTCTTTTAAAAGTATCCTAACCCTCATATATCATTAGATTAAATAGCCGATATCGAAAAGTTATTACTAACAAGGTCTCAAACGATGGTTCCACTTCAGAACATAACATCAAACAATACCTATTGATCCTGTTCGGAAAATACTTCAAAGTAGCTTTTAAAACAGATTTCCAAAAATATATATGCCTACTTTCAAACTACCAAACTCGGCCCTATTATCCTCTTTTCCGAATCATCTCGGGAGCATTAATGTGATTGGTGGGAGCAAAGAATTACCTCCTTATTTTGGGATTTGACGTTTTAAGAGCGCTTCCCACCAAGGAATAGAGATTATGCCAGGTTGAGTCATGCGAAGAATTACCTCCTTATTTTGAAGTCTTGACGTTTTAAGAGCGTTTCCCGCCAAAGTATAGAGATTATGCAAGGTTGAGTCATGCAAAGCAATACCTCCTTATTTTGATGGTTTGAAGTTTTAAGAGTGGTTTTCTTTAAGTTATTAAGATTATGCAAGGTTGAGTCATACAAAGAAGAACTTAACTATTCTAGGGTCTTGGTGTTTTAACTTTTAAGGTCGCTTCCCTCCAAGGTGTAAGGACTATGCGAGGTTGAGTCATGCGATGAACAAACATAAGTATCTTTGTCAAGAGTGCATTGATATTTGCACTTAGGACTTAAACAGCTATTTTAAGGTGGGTATAAAGGGTACGAGAACTATGGTAGGTATTAGTGCAGACTTTATAACAAAAAAAGTTTTTGATATAATAAATAAAATGGCGGTTACGTGTATATGTTTAGTTTAATTTTCTACAGGTAGTAAGTAATATAAAAAAGTATTGAAATGGCATTCGACCACAAGCTTTGTAAATTAAAATCTACATTTCTGGTCAAACGCCGCAATGCCCAAAACAAATATAAGATAAAGTTTGGTTATACTATATGTAGAAAATAAAATTAAATAAAACATTTAAAACAAAACTTTTTTTTAATTTAGTTTGACCAAAAATGTTTTTCACCATAAGCATAACTTAATTTTCGTTCCTTTCCATATCACCTTAAACGATTTTTTTTTTTTCGGAATGAATATTAAATGACTAGCTTAACCGATATCGACTGGTGAACCTTTTTGAGAGCGTGTGCTTAATATGTCGATAATTTTCGGTGTAATTCTTTGGTGGGCTCACAGGAATTTTGATTAACCAAATGGGTTATTAGAGTCATCTACCATCATGAGTGATCTTGAATCTCATGTAATCCAAATTATTTTCTTAATAACATTTATAAGGTGGCCGCTGTATCCATATTACAAATTATAGATTTGTCTAATTTGACTTTTATCACAAAAGAAGATCCAAACTCAAATAATTATTTAAGGAACTCCTCATTAGGCTACTCAGTAACTACCCTAACTCAAATATTTAAACTTATATTTTCTAATTTATTAAACAACCACACTATTTTATTTGTTAATTACGGTTATAGCTGCATTAAAAAAGAAAATGACACCTAGACACGGGAATCGAACCAGGGATCTATGGATCAGTACTTCAATTCTTTGACCACTGAGCTATCCAAGAATCGTCCCGTTCCTAGGGTAACTCTCCACTCATATTTTAAGGCAGGGTTTGTGATGGACGTGTGGAAAACGCCGGCTTTGATAATTAAGATCAGGAGTTATCAGATAAATCAGACATCTTGAACTCGGGAAGGCTTTATGCTGCTAAATATACAATGACAACTGTACGAATGCGCATATCATGATGATTCAAATAGTGAAGATATTATATTTGATAATTATGGCTATAGCCGCACCTAAATATCACCCACCCTACTCGAAGGTGGTTGAGTTAGAGTTTTATAAGTACATAGGTAGCTGAATAACCTGAACGGGTAGTAAAAAGGTGCTAAAATAAATAATTAAAAGGGTCTTCATATGAAAATTGGACAGTACCATATGAGGCAGCTTCCCGGTTTCTCTAGATCTTGAAGAGAAGGGAGAAAGAGAGAAAGGTGTTTACTTCGGAAAAGGAGGGGATGATGGAGTCCTGATGGAACGCTAGGGGTTGAGGCACGAGGTCAGATAGCCCGGAAGAAGGGAGTAGGGAAAGGTAGGGGGGGGGGAGGGATGGTCAGAATTTACGAATGTCTCTCTGA
>CABFWO010003865.1:7794-58722 GCA_902155825.1 Timema genevievae | reverse complement strand
CCGCGCGTTCAACTGACCGAGCCCACCGAGATTCAAACGGCGGCCACTAGAGTACGCTTCAGACATAAACATTCCAAAGAACTTAATCTAGGAAGAGAGGCCTGTCCTACTCTAGACCAGAATATTTCAGTCGTTTGTAGTTGGTGGTATAAGCTAATATTGTTACCCCCCCTTTTGTGACCCTAATGTGTCCCCCCTCCATGTTCTCTGGGTTTTCTTGTATATATAATGCCGGGATTGAATATGTCCGGTACTCTTGGACTTGGCTTTACAATGAAAAGTACGTAGCCGTGGATATATATATTTAAAAATGTAAAAACAAATTTCTTTTCGGCTTAATTATATTTTATTTCTTGTAACCTTTTCAAAATTCTCGTTTCGGACTTTGATAATTAATTGTTAAAATAAGTAACTTAATATTCGTAAATATAATAGACCAATATTAAATTTAACGATGTTGGAGAGTAGTCAAAGATTGGGATATCGAGAATTAGGTTTATTTTCGTGAAATTGATATTTGTTGGAATATTACCACTAAATTGATGGATAGAATTCTCGATAATAAGGTCTTAATGTTGGAGTTTGATAACTTTGATTTATTTAATGAATTTTTGCTCAAATGGAAAAGCTTATCTTGTTGTTTTATTGTACTCTTGCAAGTTTCTAGTCTCGTAATTATTTAATGTAGATTTAATCTTGTAAAATGGGAGTAGGAATTGAAATCATTAAATTAATTATGATAGAAATCTTGAGGACTCACCTTTTTCTAATAATGGTTTATTTACCTTTTTTACGTATTATGAGATATAAAATTTGTATATTGTTTTTGAACTAGGGCCAACTTAACAAACCTTATAAGAATGTTTCTTACGACTATCATTAATAATTGTGATTTCACCATCATATATGGTTATACCTGTTACTAAACATATACATATATTCAATTATATTCTTAATTAATAAATACCAACAAAGTTTTTTGTATTTTCTTACGAGTAGTATAAATGACCTTAGGATAGTTTTTTTATATTTGTGTTAACTCCCCTTTTTTTTGGGGGGGGGGGGGAGGTACTTATATACTCTCGATGACGGCCGTTAAACTATTATTCACGCATCTGGATTGAGTTGCGTGCTCTGAGTTTTCAATGTTTGCACTCAGACTTTTAAAACAGTTACTCATTCTAATTGTGTTTATAATAATTTTCTATTTGAGCCTTCTATATTTTTTTTTGTAGTTAAGGAGGGTTCATCGTTGAAAAGAAATCAGCAGAGCATCGGTTCATTAGCATATGTAATTGATAATGTGTTAAAGGATGAGGAAGGTTGAATTTATATTAAGTGTACCAACATTTTCGGAAAGGGAGAGTGAAAAGTAAAACACTCAGTACACCCGAGCGGGATTTGAATCCTGATCTCCCCATCATCATCGGGAGTCCAATCTAATGCGAGAGTGACGGCTTAGACCATTCGACCACAGAAGCTGGCTATAGGTGTTATCATGGGTTGAGATGAGTTCTTAACATAACACCAATTATGTTGTTTTTTTATTTGAAATTGATTTAAGAGGGATTGGATGTTAAAAAAAACTATTATTTACCATGTTTTTTTTTTNTGTAAAAAAAACAAACTCTAAAGTGTTAAAACCTGTTTTATCGCACAAAACTGGAAGTGTGAACACACTTTCTACTGACCATAGCTTTCTCCCCCCTCCCTCACTAACATTTACGATCGTACCACATGTCACCCACAGAATCTCCTTCTCTCCCCCTCCCTTACCCCCCAATGGGTAATAATGATCGCGTTAATGTTTCGCTACTTGGCGTCAAATTGCCCCTTAATTGCCTCCCCCCTCCCAGTCTTTCCAACCTGTTCCTAATTCAAAGGTGCCTAGCGACGTTCAAGATATTTTGATTGATAGCTCGACCATAGATTATACCAGGGATAGAGAACCAGTGGTCCTTTGGGGTGGTCAGTGCAGAATTTCTCGCACATTTTGTCAATTATTTCTCTCAGTCGTTTATAGATAATTTTACATCCTCAAACTCAAAAATTACATTCCTATAATATAATAAAATGAAATGTTTTGTTAACTATCGAGATGATTTGTTTATAGAACTTCATTCGTGAGTGATTTTCTATAACATTTTATAAGCCTTATTAAATTCTGATATATATATTTACACGCATGCTTGCACAATATATATTTACAGTTGAATTTAAAAATGAACCAAAATCCATGGGGAGCAAACTAAAGAAAGTGAAAAATGTTTGTGTCAAATATTTTATCTATGATTTATATTTTTAAAAGGTATAACTTTATAAACATATGAATGTAAAAATTCCTCATTAAATAAAAAACAAACTTAAAACCCATTTGCTCCTTGTACAGGTTCCTAAAATACACTAGCTTATATTTAGGTAAAAAGTACATCATTATAATTTTATTATAATTTACTGTACATGAAGAGTGCGACCTTAAGGGAGATCTGTGAAGTGAAATGCAGCTTTTCAATGTCAAAATGTTACCTTCACCTTGACGAGACAGTTGGGATGGCTAGTTAGAAGAAAAGAAAGAAATATAAAAAAAAACTTATTTAGTCAAAAAAATCGGACAAATCAACCTTCTTTAATTCTCCAAATTGCGGGGTTTTTATAGAAAATATTAAACATTCTTTAGCACTCGCATCTTTAATCTACGGTCATACACCCGACTGACGACACTTAGCACTTCACCATACCCTGAACTTAAGGCGCTTGCTGCGTAGATACATCATCTTAGCAACATGACACCACCACTCACATCGGTGTTCAGTGATTTGTACGCTTAACCCTTTCCTAAATATAAGACCCCCCGATGTTCATTTTATTTACATGTGTGTTATTTCCAACAGCTCCGTAAGACTATTGCAGTGCATTATGTGCATCGATAAGCGAAAAAGAAAAAATTGCTTCAAGTTGTGAAGTTCCTAGTTACGGCACTGTTCTGGAATCTAACCTCTCGTGTGTAGTATTCCTGTAATTAATTCCATCGTATAATTTGTCGCACACCTCCTGGAATGAGTGTTAAAGAAAAGGTGCTAATATTCAGTAGAGAAGATCCACATGAATGAGAAGAGGGCTACAGGTTGAGATGTTCTACGGCAGTGGTATTCAACCTGGGGTAAGTGTACCCCCGTAGGGGGTGGGATAAATTAATATAACTATTATTTGATAAAAAATATTGAATACTCATGGTAATATTTAGGGTTAGCAACAAGAGAATCAAATGTAAAGATGTGTGGTTTGGGAACGCAATTTTTACTTTAGATGTAGATATAGGCTTACATATAACTTGCATTATGCACCAATAAATTGTGGGCTACAAAGTTGAACAATAAAATGTTGTATTACCACTGGGGCCAGATATGGGAAAGAGAAGTGTCCTCCAAGTGTAAAGAAGTTGTGCATAGTTTAGTAAAATGCCCCCATCTTCTCCTCTCACTCACACACTTGATGTTATTTGATCCTCCCATCCATTCCTTGGTCTTCCTTGCAGTATTTTCCCCAATTACTTCATCTTAAAAAAATCGTAAAAACAAAATAATTCAAATGTGACATTTTTTTGAATTCTTGAATCACCAAATATGTCCTAATATATTTGAGGTAGCATAGGAATTGAAATTCCAATCTATATATTATACAAACGGATGTAAAAATAAAGTGCAAAAAGGTGTATCATGCTCATTTTTTCTTTAGCACCGTGTCTTACTACCTGCTTGGGTT
This sequence comes from Timema genevievae, assembly GCA_902155825.1. Lineage (NCBI taxonomy): Eukaryota > Metazoa > Arthropoda > Insecta > Phasmatodea > Timematidae > Timema > Timema genevievae. Next base: position 54,960 of record CABFWO010003865.1, on the reverse strand, counting down.
GTACGCATATGCATTATGCTAATGTGTTAGAGAGGAAGGCTTAGTATTAGAAGAAGTGTATTCACATTTGTGTGAAGCAAGAGTGGAAAACAATTTAGTAATAGCTGCTCTAAGTACACCCGATCGAGATTCAAATTTCAATCTGCCCATCATCAGCAGTGTGGTGTATCCCGAGTATGATGCACTATTGTTATTAATTAAATAGTATTTTATCTATGCATATGTGACATGATATGCAATATAGTTTTTGTTTTTCCAGTGTGGTTATAACAAATAATGCTGACAAGCTCCTTAATTCACAGTAATATATTATGTTCCATAGTTTCCTAAGAAGAAGTGAAATGGTTTTAAATGAAGGCACAAAATAGTTTACAATACCTTTTACTCAGGGGCAGCTAAAATTCTAGTAACTCGAGAATTTATTTACTTTACGAAAAAAAAAGTTTTACCTGATTGGGATTTGAACTCCAATCTACCTGTCATTGGCAATTCAGTCTAGCGCAAGAGTGATGCTTAAAAAGTAGATCAATTAAAATAAAAACTCAAGCATACACATTATGTATTATGAAAATATTTGGTAATGGTTCTTAAAATATTCACAGTACACAAATACTTTGATGGACACCATTTAATACGCACATACATAAAATATATAATATACATTGTACCATATAATATATTAATTTAGATGTATCTACATTATATTAATAACGTGATTTAAAATGACAATGACTGCCATATTTTACAATCAGACACAATGTGTCATAAATAATTGTATGTAAAGATAAAGAAATTAAATTAATTGTATAACTGTACATCATCATTAGTTTTCTATTTACAAATCTATTTACAGTATATTTGATCAAATCAAATCCTAAGAATATCTTTTAATAGTTGAATATATCGTAAAATTTAGTAATAATATTAATACATATTAAATATATAAATACAATGAAAGATTTTATAAACAATTTGTTTATTATGAAAGGCTTACCTTGCTCGTTTCCACTATGGTGTAGCTTATTTGATAGGACCGTAGTGAAACCCGTCGGAGAAAGGGCCGTAAGTGAGAACTTGACTAAGTGGATGTTATGTTGACACTAGTGTGGGTTTGCTTGCGTCATCATAGGTTACAAGGTGGAGCGATAGTTTGCTCGGGACCACTAAGCATTCACTATAAGTTCTTGCATACTGCCCTAAGACTTTAAATATTTTACATTAAATGGTGTGTACTAACTTTTCAATTTATAGATAAAAACATTCAAAACATATCCAAAATATTGTCTACTCAAACTACCAATTTAGAAACAACGAAAATTGCAGCAAATGTCTTGTACAAGTAATATTAAGGCGGGGGATTAAGGGATAAGAGAAAATGTCAGTATTTCACAGTTTTTATAGTTACCTTTTTTTTTGTCAAAATAAATCAAATCTTGCTTCAGTACAAAACAATGAGTTTAATTTTCTTCACATGGTGAGCTCAACATTTGTTGGATAACTGTCGAGGGTGTCGCGGAATATAAAACTTTTTCTCTTCATTTAAAAGGTTTGTCATCTCATGTCACCATTCACATGGCATATATTCAATAACTGTTGATATCACCGTGTGAAGAAAATTAAACTTTATGTTTGTACTGGAGCAATGTTTTATTTATTTTGACTTAAAAAAAAGTTTTGCTATAAAATCTGCAAGAACAATTACCTTTTATTGTGTTCCCTGCGTCCCCACCTTAAAACAATGTGTCAATAAAATGGCATACAGCTACAGATTACGAAGGGAAAAATCAGAATGTATGATACATTTTTTTTTAAATCTTATTTTATTGATGTAAGTAAAAATATTGCAAAGGTAAGAAAAATGAGATTTTTGTAAAATGTTTAAATAATTATCTTATTAATATTTTACTATATAAAAAAAGCTAGCTTGACCCACAGGTTTCATATTTTATCATTTTTGTCGTTTAGATGTAATGTTTTACAAATCTATTCAACAAAAGACACACAATCGAGATTCTAACTACACAATATATGGCAGGAGACATAATGCAAGTTAAATATTAATCTATTTACATTAATTTTAGAGAGCACTCAATTAAAATACTAACAAAATGGGTGTAGGTACAGTACTATCAATAGTTTGAGGTTATAACACATTCGAGGTAGGTATCAACCCATCACACACAGTATAATTTTAATAGAAAAGGCCTTTCTGAAAATACTCTTTTTTTTTTAACGGTAAACATTGATAACATTTTACTATATTGTTAGTGTTATTTCATAGGTATTGATAATATATATCAGATATGACAACTGAATATAACATGACTTGATGTACGAATACGTGAAAGTAGATCTAGTAGCATTTCTGTAAGATAAGGATCTTCCTATTAAAATATGACAGTATTACACAAATCAAGGAGTCGGGTTAGTTTTTCAGTACTTGGGTGCTTAGAAAATTGTATCCTTCCTTTCAAGTTATTTTAAAATAATAATAAATGCATGCATATAATTTAATGAAATGAATAGTGATAAATAAAAAACATTGTTTCTATTTTTTAATAAAAATAATCCCTGTACCTTGTACTTGTTTAAGTGGAATTCGGAACCAACCAGAAATGAAAACTGACCTATCACTATACAAAACACATGAAACTAAATAAAGTGACAATGAGCTGGTGATTATTTAAGCTAATCTATTCCTAAAAATTAATTCGAATGTCAGGTTACTAGAAAATATTTTGTGAGCAATTAAAATATGTGAAATTTTTTTAATCCATAAGTGCTTTAAGATATAAAATGATTCTATGCTTTTAAGCTGTGGCAAGGTTTTATGCTAGGGTAAGCAGAGCTAGTTTAAATTGTATTTGTGAATTGTTCTCATCACTCATCAAAGCATTCATTAGTCCGGTATCAGCAGAAATACATTCCCATATGTGTTATATGTCGACCTCGGCGGTCTTGGGGTAAAGTGTTTGCCTCAGAAACCGGTGTTTGTGGGTTCAAATCCAGCAAAGGTTAATAGATTTTTCTCAGACAATAAATATCCGTAGCATAACTTTCTTCAGAAGGTAAATAAAACCTTTGAACCCAGATCGATTGTCCCAAGTAAAGGATCTCTGAAAGGTATGTCAAAATATCTTTCTCAGTTAAATCGGTAGGCCCTTTCATGCTCGCTCATAAAAACTCAGTGTATAGGACAACACGGAACCACAACACTTTCTGAACTCCCCTGGTATGTGAGATTTCTACCTGATAGTGAAGGTAACACTAACCAGCCAAAGGGCTGAGTACATGCCCAGCTCCAGATGGATATAAATTACATCCTACCAATCTTCAGGTGTTATATACTGCGGAGCTTATGTATGATTGGTCAAATAGGTACTTGCATGGCTAAGAACATATCACAGGTAAAGTTTTAACAAGCCCTGCTTACCCTGGAAGCATTTTACTGCATGTATGTGTTTGCAATAAACAATATTGTAAAACACTAGTTAGTTCTATCACTGTTTAACAATTTTCCAGTAAACAAATCGATTGGGTGCCAAGGAACTATATCTGCATTATTTGGACAAGATTGTTCCCACCACAAATAGTGTATGTTTGAATCAGATTATAAGTTTACATGCTTTTCAATCAAATCAAGAAAAGGAACCAATATTTAAAATGTTCGCTGATAAAAAAAATATTTCAAGCCGATTGAAATTTCTTCCTTAATAAATAAAGGCAGAGCTGGCACAATTACAAATTTCCAGAATGTTTGAGAGCAAAAGATGGATCAGCAAATGAATACTGTATCTTTTTACATATATAACATCATTAAAGAAAACATAAGCGTGACATAATTAAAACGCATTAAAATAAATGGTATTCTCAAGTTCAGTTTTCTGCTACTGATATGCCCTAATAATTTCTGTGATGTGTTATCATAGGAAACTTACGACCTACATGTTCGTGTAATAGGGTGTCCAGCAAAAAATATTTTAAAATTTCCCGACTTTTCCAGGATTTCTAGAACCAATTTCCAACTTTTCCAGTCATTACATATTACAAACAATATTTTATTAAGATCATAACTTAATGTAATAACACGTTTAGACACATACACTGTGATGGAAAGCTAGAGGAAGATGGAGGCATTTTACTAAGCTGACCTGGTCACAGGTTGGAAACGCTTGACATATTCTGAAATTGTGTCACTCCATACAGGGGTTAAAGGAGCTTAGAGCGATGGGTTATTGGGTAGTGCGATCTTAGTTTTATTTCAGCGAGATCAAAATGAGACACTAAAAGATCACCTCAAACCAGTACAGTTTAAATTGCTGTGAGACACATCATGTTTTAGTTTCTTCTACTTATAACGTAATCGAATCCTCACAAATGTGCATTGCCATGACTCAACTGTCTAAATAAGTGTAGTAGAGAGGTGGAAAGACTAAATGAAAATCACATTTTGACCTTGAGAATAATTAATATGCTCAAGCAGGACAATTGTGTTAAAAAAATTCATGATCTGTATTAACTGGAGGAAATATGTTATTTTGACAACCGTAAATAGAAGTGTTTTTTTATTAACTTTGTGAATATGTGACATTTTCAACTAATTTTTTAAGCCTATTTGCAGAGCTATGAGACTAGGCTTTATGAAAAGGGGCTCTAGATTTAACCTTCACTCTAACAAATACAGTAATCTTGTCATCTTTACCTTGAGATAGGAAGTTTCATAGTTTTCTTTGTCCTCTTTCTTAATAACATGACAAAAGATGATTGTAGGTGAAGGGCTTACAGGAGTAGAAGTGCAGACAAAAGATAGTAGTTTCATAAAAGGGCACACACCATTTTATTTTAAGCAGTGTGGCTTATCACCGATTTATACTTTCTCCCTGAACTATGTGGCCACCTTAAGTGCTAAGTTAATGGCTTGAGTTCTCAGTGTTACTATATTGATCCAAATAGATGGGGATGTTTTTTTACGGAAACTGTAGTATTAGATGTACCGCCTAACATTTACACTGAAAAATAATATATTTATGGCAGATTCCTACATAGGTCTATTTTGTAGCATGATGAAACTGTACCAGCCAGCGGGAATCATCGTGGGTGTACAGTAATAAAATGAAGGTCGAAATAAGAGGTAGAGAAGATTTCCAGTGATTTTCCACCCTTTAGTGTCATTTCAACTGTTAATTCAGTAGGTCAGTGTTAGATAGTGGCAGAATCTGTGCTGCGTTACCAATGTTTAAAAAAATCACCAATGGCAAATTTTCAAGTGAGCGATTGTGTTGAAAAGAAATCTTCCTTGGCATCTAAAGGGAATGAGAAGAAGCTACAGTATAGGATTTTAAATAAAGATAAATATGCGAGGTGCAGCAAACAAATATCGCACAGGTTGCCGACACATTTTTACCTCGAGGTATATCCGAGACCTTTTGTTTTACATGTATAACACCTTAAAAATGTTAAAGTTGTATTATGTGCGACACCGTATTATGTTTAGACCAAAAGGTATGCTTTTCCTACAATTATGTTGGGGCTGAACCACAACAAAGTTGTATTAAAGTTCTAAAATAACTTTTTATTTAATTTTGGATCTCAAATCAAATTATTTGATTAAATCCTTGAATATCCTTAATGACTTGAAAATTTGAGGATTATAGCGTCGTCGCAATCCCTAAGCATAATACAATTTAAAAACAAAAGTTAAAAGATTTTTTTTTTAATTGTAAAGATCCTCCAAACCTTCAGTTTAAAATTAAGTTGTATACTATCACAAAGTTGGTGTTCCTGTTATTCACGCATCTGTTTCCCCAGATCCTTCATCTTCCAAGATGGGGACTATTAGATTGTCCTTGGACATGAGGTTATACTTGGTGACAAACGACGTGAAGCGACGACACAAACACGTCTCGTTCTGCAAAAAAATAAAAAATAAAAGTCCTTTACAAGTGGAGAATGGCAACCGTTTTCACAGATTTTATTAATTTTGCTGAAATGAGATACATAAAATGCATAACAAGATATTTTAGAGCTAAATTAATTAATTAATAAATTACTCTCTATCATTAGCAACTTGTTAGTTCATTATCACACTTAAAACTTAAAACAGTATGCCACCTATCCCTATCTTGAGCTAGCCAGGCTATCTTAGAAACTATATCCGAAAGTATGTGTACAAAAAAAAAAGGGTTGAACAAGCCTGTTTTAGAGGACAAGTAGGTCTACAGTGTTATTACCTCATACTCATCAAAGATGGCTCTGTGATGGAAGTAGGCGTGGGAGAAGATCCTGTAGACTCTGCGGCACACAGAGCCCAGCTTGGCTACAGACGACTCCTTGATGCTCACTCTGAAAAAACAAGTCATTTGTGTCGCCATCGAGCTACTTTATCAAATAGCTGTATAAATGTAAAGGAGAATGACGGAGATGAAGTATGGNGGGAGAATAATAAAGAGATGAGCAGGGGTAGGGATAAAGAATATGTTCAGGGACGCAATATTACCCCAGAACATAGCATTTTTCCCAAAAACCATAGCGCACAAAATAAAACATTGAACCTTTTATGGAGGCCAGAGGGTTTAAGGATTGTTTCTACATAGCTTGGAATAATTCAAATTTAAACATACTTTTGATCATACAATTAATTACTAAAAACCCTATGCCAAATTTCCCCATGAATGCCTTAATTTTACCCCAGCCTCGTCCACATGTCTGGACATATTCTGAAACCCTGAGGAGAGGCAGGTAACAAGTGTGCAAGTGAAAGGAGAAGAATGGGGGTGAATAAAAAGGAGGATGAATGGTGAAATTAAAAAGGTGGGTGGATTCATTTTACCAAGCTCAACCGGTCACAGGCTGGAAACAGTTGATGATGATGATGATGAAAACATAACCTATCAAAAAATAACCATGAAATGCAAGGGCGCGAGAACCACGTGGGTTTGGTTAATATTTTAACTAAATTTGTTATGGTCTTGATATCATCAAATCTTGAATTTCTTAAGAATTCAAGGATTCAAAAGTCCCATCCCAACAAATTTACTAGAATGATATTCATACATCTATACATCAATTCATGTGATCTACAGCTGTCATTTTTGATATGGTATAAAATAATACAAATAATATAATTATATTATATTTGGAGGAAGGTACAGGAAAAGTGGATAGAAACACATAAACGGGACGAACACAATATGACTTTTATAATGTAAAGAACACAGATCACACTTTACATTGCTGCCACTGGACAAATAGGTTGCCTCTTAAAGAAAATTGATCGTTACCGCCCAAACCCCCGACCTAGGTTTCATTCTATCGGAACTCATCAGGGAGGAATGTGAAACGTGCAACACAACTTTCTAAATGAGGAAATAATATAATTAGTTACCGGTATATTTAGAAGAAGGTAGAGAAAAGGTCTACCTTCTTCTAAATATCGTATTGACCTGAAAATAAACTGCCCAAAATATAGACCACACCCAAAAATTAAAACAACTTTGAAAGGATAATATATTTGAATTTATTAGCTTTCTTAATGTTCATAATATTTACATGTCTTATTACTAAGATTTTAATTTTTTTGTTATAACTAAGTTTTAATCATTGCTGAAAGATAGCAGTAAGTGTGCAAGTGAGAGGAGGAGAGTGGAAGAGAGTGCGGGAGGTAGAGTGGTGGAAGGACAGAGGGAGATGGAGGCATTTTACCAAACGAACCTGACCACTGGCTGGAAACAGTTCGTTATAATGATGATGTTGATGATAATTACGAGTATTTGTTCAAGTATTCAACAGACTACAACTAAAAGTCTCTAGAAAAATGTGTGAAAAGTAGTAGTGGGTGCTGTAGGTGGTTTGACCACTTCAATTTGTCAGCAACTTTGGCTTGTAATTAAATTCTTATTATTACAGTCAAACTACATATCTTTTTAAATAACGTTTTTGAAGCTAAACAATAAAAAGCACCACTAGTTGTGAAGGTTCTAAACTATTTCGATAAATATCAATATATAACTACATTTACTTTACATCCATTACTGTTTCCAGCCTGTGGTCAGTTTTTTAATCCAAGCCGTATATTTTCCACTGCCAGCTTGCTAGGCCTGTAGTACCTTCATATGCCTTAAAATCTCGCTTAAGACTAGGACAGGCACAGCATCCAGTCATCGGCTGTTAATTTATCGCTGTGAAGGAGTAATCCCACATTTCACCTGATGATGAATGTTTCGGCCATGCTGAGAATTGAACCCGGGACTCTTAGCTAGGTATACAGACACGCTACTGATTGAGCCGAGTTGTCAGGCTGATATAACTACATGCAATCCTCAAAAGTATAACATTTGTTGCATATTATCTAGGGCTGCGATTATAAGCCGCACTAAGGATTCTAAACATAGCCTAAGGCAGCGTCTATGATGAGTAATATACAGATTCAAATCTAAAATTTAAAGGCTTTGTGCAGGTTTAGTGTTGTAAGAGAGAGCGTGGGGTGGTGAAGGGGTTGATGCGTTACCTGCTGGGGAAATATTTGTTGCTGTTGAGCAGACAAGCCGCGCCGTCCAGTGTGTGGCGTGTGTAGTCGATAGCCGGACATTCCTTGGGCGTCTTGTGGGCGGCACAGAGGAAGATCCACTGTTCTGTAGCCGTCATCTGCGTGCAAGTCTCGGGATGACATTCCCCCTGGAGACGCACCGCCAAACCGTTAAGCTCCATACAGAACTGTCTGGACCAGTTTAGACAACAAACATTTTAGTTCCAATAATTTTCACTTTGTGACAGTTAAATAATGTATTTCAAATAAAAATTTTGTTTTTATTCTTTTGGGGTACCAAAGTGTACATTCAGAACCGAATGACTATATTAGCATACAAGTTACAAACTAATTTAATTGTATGAAAAGCACAATAACCAGTTTCCTGTCCATCAATTAGTTATATTGAAAGAGAATCCACAAATTAACCAATTATATTATTTTTTTAACCATCATGGGAATCAAACTTTGGACGTTTAGTTTAGCTCAATAAGCAGATCACAGCCTACCAACTGGAATAAGGTGTTGAACTTATAGACTTTATTTTTGCATAAAAAAATTGAGAGGAATATAAGAAACCACTGTACTCAAAATCATCCAAGTTGATAGTTTTTTTCCACATATTTAGTCAACAAATTAAAATATAAAACCAGATATGGGTCACTAAATACAACAGTTGAATAAGTTACTAGTTATCTATTGACAATTTAGACTAAGGTAACTTATCTAATATCCAAAAAGAAGGTAGAGTGAATTTTAAACTACCCTACAGTGAATCAAAGCTGAGCGTTCAAACTACAGTTTTCTTCACTAAGGTGGAAACAGTTCAATATTATAAAACAGGTCTTTTAGAAAATACAAACATATTTTTATGCAGCCAAAAATTAAAAGAGTATTATCCACAACACCCCCTGAGCAGGACTGTGGAGTCGGAGTCGTAAGCAATTTTGGGTGGAGTCGGTAAACATTTTAACTTACCGACTCCCAACTTCACAATAAAAACTTATAATAGCATAATATGGTAGATATCATTTTTATTTTAAACTTTTCTTTTATATTTCTGGACCAACGTTTGTAATTTTGTTTACAAATTTATTCAAATATATATTGATAAAGCCATCTGTATTTGAGCATTTTACTGCAGTAAATTTGCTATAGCTAACTAATTAATATACATTAGCCATTTAAGAAAGAGGTCAGAGCTCCGAATTCACAGACCTGCATCTAAGCAGGTACCCAAGTCTATTTTTTGTAAATTCAAAGATGCCATCGAGAACTGATTGAAAGCTAATGCCCAAACCGACAGTTTAAATGTAACCTTGACTTGAATATATGTTTTGAAACTACATGAGACCATCAGTAAGTAGGAATCGCCCACTCACCTGAGATGTTCATACTTCCAGACACCTTCGTCCTGTAATTCCGGTGGAGTGAGTATCAGATCAATGTTAGCTGGCTCTCGTCGGATCTGTTGTTGGATATATTGCTGCACAGCCAGCGTGCTGTCCATTTCTTCGAAAAGCTCGTCGGGCCAACGACTGAAGTCCTAAACAATTGGACAAAACAAAACATTTTTTAATTTGGTTGGCTAAAGGATAAGTTTTTTTAAGGGCCATATCTTGCTCTTCATTTGGGTTGTACGCTTGTATGTACTTTTATTCTAATGGCTTTAGTGACGAGGAAGGCTAGATTTAGAAAATGTGTATCTGCATTTATGTGGAGGGAGAGTGGAAAATCATCTGTGAAAGAAACAAAAAAACCTCAGTACAACCGACCAAGATTGGATCTCTCTTTATCTCCTTATTATAAGGAGTTTAGTCTACTGTGTGGGTGATGCCTTAGATCATTTGGCCATTGAACTGGGTTAATAGATAACCTAATTTTAATTATGGAGTACAGTATATGTAAATTACACATTTTTTTAACAACGCATCTTATTACCTGTTTAGATTATACACATATGTAGGCCTAATATATTGATAATTATGCTAATATATATTTTGGATGAGGAAGGTTGAATTTAGAGGAAGTGTACTCATATTTGTGTTGAGAGAGTGGAGAGGCACTTAGAAAAAACTAACCTCAATTCATCCGGATGGATTCAACCCCCGATTTCTCCGCTATTGGCAGCCTAGTTTATTGCTAGAGTGATGCTTTGTACTACCTACTCGACCACAAAAGCCGGTAATAAATTAGTAAAGCCCAGTATAGTCAACTCTGCTTAAATAAGGAACTAAGAACTTGTATATGTAATTTACTATGTCAGAAGTTCACAAAAAAACTTTTTTTTTCCCTAAGTTGAGGCAGCAAACAACATAAAAAAGATTAAAAAAAGCCATTTTTATTGAAATTTATTAAAATAATCTTAAAATAATTAGTTACATGCTGCTGCTTGCTGTAAACTGTTTTAATTAATGTTTTTCTATAGCTTTTTCTAGAGTTTGTGCTTTTCCATGCTCAATTCTACATTATCCATTCATTCAAAAAGTCTCAGAACAGTTCTGATACTCTCGGGACACTTTCTTAATTCTCGTAATAAATTTAATACTCCTTTTCTTCCGTGCCGGAATTGTCTTTTACAGCCTCAATGATGGCATCATCTGATGGGATTTCATTTGTCATAATTTGACAATCGGAATCAAAAAGTCTTCAATTTCAATAGAATTGTCATTGAGGTTAGTCTAAAAGTTATTTGAGGGTTACATCGTCATATTCATTGAACAACACATATTCAATAGCCACACCCAACGTGCCAGAAGCTGTTCTGTAAAATGGCCGTTGACACACTACTCCATGACTTGTCAGAAGAACAAATAGCGTTCAGATCGTTGATTGGTACATTTTGCTTTGATACTGGACCTTCCTGTAATGGGTCTTGAAGCTTCGGATCACTCCTTGGTCCATGGGCTGGAGGACCGGCGGGGTGTTGGCAAGCAGGGACACCAACTTGATGTGGCCGAGTTTCGCAACATTAGGATGAGTTGGGAAGTTGTCTACAGGAAGCAGAATATTTCTCTCTGTCATTCTCAGCTCTCTATCCCACCTTCAGAATCCTTCAAAAATGAGTTACATCATCCAGGCTTTGATATTTAACTGGTAGTTCACCAGTAGTCATGAAATACCTCGGGTTCTGAAACTTCCCAATTAGCAGCAGCTTTTACTCTTCTTTGACCCTAAAATGTTGGCACATATCAGCAGCATTACTCTGTTTTTTTGATAGATTACCACCAACAGATTTCCCCCCTTTAAATGTGAGTGTTCTGTCCGGTGTCAATTGATAAAATAGTCTCGTCTCGTAGTCGTTGAAAATGTCTTCAGGCGAGTAGTCGGCACTAATTTCAGGCGACTACAAACTCACCCATTCTGACATAATTCGTCGATCCAACTATTTCACTTCCCCGCTTAGATTACCGACCGTAATAATGTGTCTCTTCTTTCATTTGTCCAGCCACCCTTATGCCGGGATCACGATCAACTTAACGTAACGTTCACTTAAAGTTAACTTAAAGTTAACTTAACAACTCGAGCCAAACATCTTCATTCTCGAGTATGATCTGTGATTTGTACTAGTTTTACAGTGATGGTCTGTGAATGTTTACAGTTCTCAATCGATATAATAAATATCTATTAAAAAACTTTTTTGATAAATTTAGCTTTTCTTTTTAGTTTAATTATTTTGTTTCAATGTCTGATCACTAGAACTTACGCTAAAGAGTAAACATTGGTCATAAAACCAACAAATGAGTTACTAAATAGCCCTGTTGACGTCACTCACATGATGATTGGCTGCATAGATCACGTGATACCCTTCAAGTAACGTTCACTTAAAGTAAAAGACCTCCCAGGACATCTCTTAAGTTAAAGTTAACTGCATCATGATCGCCTCCATTTAAACACACGAGGAGGTCCTTTACGTTAAGTTAACTTTAAGTTAACGTTAAGTTGATCGTGATCCCAGCATTATAAACAGATGAGATCTTAATTGTTGTCCAGCAACTTAGCCAACTGCTCAGCTTTGCTCTTCTGCACAGGCCCTTTGAGAGGGATTCCTGAAGATTTCTAAACAGTGGCTCATTCCAACAAGCTTTACCGACGTCATCTCAATCAGATGGGTGTAATTTCTTTGTTCAAGGACTATTTGTATCAGAGCCACTCAAAATTTGGTCCTTGTTTTTCACCAAGCTACTCACTGTTGATTTATTTAAAACCTACTTCTGACAAAAGTCTGCCTGACCGCTTAATATCGCTGAAAATGTTTGCTTTATTTTTAAAAGAAAACACTATGCTTTGACATCTTGATGTTCACTGCTCAAAGATTTTAACAAAAAAAAAAAAGATCAAGGTCACCCAATGTCCTGACTTAGATGGAGCTGTTATCCTAGTCACCGAGTTATCTTCGTTTACGGTACTTTCCATGACAAAAAATTTTTTTTTATTACCGCGTCTTACTACCTGTTCAAATAATGGTATATATTTACTCTAATGGGGTAGGGATGAGGAAGAAGCAACCCACATCTGCATGGAAGGAGAACAGCTCTGGAACATATGAACTGTGCTAAGAAAAATGAAGCTTATTTGCGACACACTTCTCAAACAGGTTGCTGATGCAGATTGAACAATTGAGCGTGTAAAGGGGCCTTAACACAAAAGTTTGACCACTGAATCAGATGACAACTTAGATGATATGGTATTAAAGCTTAAGTCAGGTCAATGCAGTGCACTAAATATCTAAGCTTGGCCTCGGACTTTGCACTGTTATCGCCATCCCCCTTCCGTACCCCTTTACACATTCTGTACTTTCAATCAGGGCTATGTGCTACCAAAATAAGAACTCTGAGATTGAATTGGGGTCTTCAAGTTTTAAAAACCAAAAAGTTTTGTCTTTTAACGGATCATTATGTTAAAGTGAATTTTTTTTTTCTTGTGTTTTACTTTTTGTGTTCGGTAGAACCAAATTTGAGGTTTCATTATAGGCTAAACCAAAAATTTAAAACAAATTTAAATGTGTGTGGATTTGGACCAATGAATTAGGTCCACCACAGAATGTTCACTAAAACCAGAGTTGAGCATCGGGCCTAGATACTTATTTTACTGGACATAATATACTTCAGTCCAACATCTTAGCTTAGTCGGTAGCGTGTCTGCCTACTGAGCTAAGGGTCCCATGTTCGATTCCTGGCATGGCCGAAAATTTATCATTAATGAAAATGTGGGTTTACCCTTCCAAATCGATAAATTAACGGCCAGGGACTGGATGTTGTGTTTGTCCTTGATTTAAGTTAATCTTTAAGTTGTGTGCTGGTATATAATCAGTCGGTTGAAAAAGTGTACATTAAACCTTAAATAAACGAAAAGACAAGCCCTAAACTTATATAGAGGATGTTCTCACCATTTTTATAAAACATTATTTTACTTTATATGTTTTATAGGTTAGGTCTCTGTATTTTTGATATAAGGTTTTGTCCTGATAAGCCACAGTAGTGATTGATTTAAATCAACTTGTTGGACTGGCTTGTACCGCACATGCTAAGCGAGGAAGGTAGAACTGCCAAGTAAATAATATTTGATATGCATGCACAACAATATTATACCCGTTGGAGCTATTTGTATATTCACACTGGAATAAGGATAAGTTTGATGGAATTTAAGGAAATGTACCCGCATTTGGGTGGAGGAGTGGAGAATAATTTATGGAGAAACACGCAAAAATGTTTGAACTAATTTCTGGTGTAATTTTATGAATAATACCTACATAAAGCTGATCATTCCAAAATTTAAATCCATAAAATATAGGGGCGTTTTTAAAATTCGTGAATTTTCTTTAATTCAAAGGTGGCTGCAACCCTAACCATACCTTACCCCCACCAAGATGGCCGACATCTTTCTAAGTTAATTTGTGAGGATCCTTTCTTGGGGAGGGTTTCCAAGATTGACATAAAATAAGGACATAGGCCGATACTCAGCATATAAACTTTTTAATCTAATCTTATACAAATTTGAATTCTGTATGTTTACGGTAATGCTAAATGATAGCTCTTGAGTCACCAACAAATTACTTTAACTCATTAAATATAATGTAAGGCATAATAATAAAAAAAAATTACAAACCTTAGCTTTCGTTCCAGGTCGATTTCTCCTTAAAATAATTGCTCCGTCAGCCATCTTCATTGTTATTTTATTTGAAATATTGATACGTTTTACTGAAATGTCAATCTAGTTCAGCATACACATATATACATACAATACAAATCAAAACGTATCGATAACTAGAGAAATCATCAATACAAGTTGTGACACACTGATTATGATGGGTGTAAAAATGTAGGTATAGAAAGTTCCTCAAATAGTAGTTATCATAAAATAAAGGAGCGCTAATGTTCTTACCAATATGGTAGACGATATTAAAAGATTAAGTTGAAATAGAGATTACTACACAAATTTTACCGTACCTATCCGTAACCAATAGACAATAGTAAACTATGTCAATAATAAATTATTAATATTTAGTCATAGTGTTTTATTTATATTGTTTTACTCATAGCTTGTTCCTGAAATGCTCTTGATCTGAATATTAGAGCTACTATTAAATCCTTTCAACATAATCTTGCTCAATATCTGCGAGCAGAGTCTCGATCGTCGATGCGAGGGGAAATGTATGAATACAGTAAAAATGGGTGTGTAAAATAGAATTATTATTATTATTATCATATATAAAAACTATACTAAATACTATCAGCATTGTTTTCTTTTAAAATTATTATTTGCTATCTTCATCATGTTTAGATATGTTATTTGTATAGTGACATATATACATATGTGTATGTGTGTGTGTGTGTGTGTGCAGCGCCACATTACTCTTGGGCAGACTAGGCACGTGCCTAGGGTGCGAGATTTTTTGGGGCGCAACATTTATAAAAATCAAATTGTGTGACGACATGTTTCGGCGATTACGCCATCATCAGGTCTTCAGATTGGGACTAATATCTTCTCAATGTTAACACAGTACAATCACCCAGCCAAGAGTAGCAACAAATTATAAGGAGAGGAATTAAAACCCCACAGATAAGGAACGTTACTTTAATTCAAACTTCAAAACGTCAAACATTCTTTCTTTTTGGTTACACTTCTTTCTTAACTATCAATTACTTTTTTATATGATCTGTATTTAATATATCATAACTTAATATAGCACAACCTGGATGACACATCTGTTATTTCCATTAAATCTCCAATTAATCTTGTCTCGACAGTTAACACAAGCAAGTTTTAGAAACCATTTGATTCGAATAACAAGTCTTTAACATTAAATCATTTACACTCATTTACTAATTTTGTGAAATATGTTACTTGTTATTTATTAACTTTTATTTTATTATGTTTCATGTTGATTTTATACTGTTAATATTTTTACATGTTTAAGCTTCATGAATAATAAACTAGTAAATTATTTTAACCTTTCTATCAATCATCTTTCTACTGTCATTGTTTAAATATCTTAAATAGTACAGAACATTTCTTCCTTGTCAACATATTTTCAAACTATTTACAAGTATAATTAATCATTCAATTAATAAGTTCATTATTGGTGGCATACTAATTTACCTTTTTTTTGTTAAGTCATAAACTTAATAAAACCTAGTATATTTATCTCAAGTATTCAAATTTTGTAAAGCCTTTAAATTATATTATTAATAACTTTAGTCTAGTCAATTTACTAATTTACACTTTTCATTGCATATCAGTTAACCCTTTAATCTGCTAATACTTAATTGTGTTTTGCAAATATTTATTTTTACTTATTTTATGCTAATTAATTTCAGAACTTTATTACTTAACATTCTCAGTGATAATTTATTAGAAATGTTATTGTACCTGTTTTATTTGACTTAATTTCTTGATATATTAATTTATCTTTGAATAAATTATCTTCATGTTGTTTCTTAATTTATATTGTTCAATTGACCAAAGAAGTCGTAGCAATTAATCTAATTAGCTGTTCCATCCAAGGACGTTCCTTGTATTATAAATTCATATTTCTACCTACTAAAATTAAAATGAATCTAACTAAAATAACAGTATGTTGTTTAGTTAGGCGTGGGCTGTGAGGGGTGAGCAGCCCATGTGCCTAGGGGCGCCATATTTCTAAATGCGGCCGTGTGTGTGTAACGATTGTGTGCCATAATGATTCTTTTTTTTCTCTCTCTCCTAAGTTAATTCTACTTTCCAAATTGATTTTATTTTAATATATTCATAAATGTAAAATCATTTATGTGGAAAATATTTTTTATCACTATTATTTTTCTACAAATATTATAAACTAGCTTTTAGCATATAAATATTAAATGTGTGTTCCATTTTATTAAGTGGGTTAAGTTTAAGAAAAGGAGCTGGCCTTAACTTCACTCAAATAAAAACAATATTATTAAGTGCGATAGTATTATAAATCAGTGTTGAGTAAAAGCTTTAGAACAGCTACCGCAACTTTGACTTCAAAAACTGATCGATTCTTCCTAAATGATTTGTTATATTTTATGTGTATAACCCAAACGAGTAGTGTGACGCTGGGACAAAAACAAAATACCTAGTTGACTTTGGAGATATGTGTATCGTATTTAAATATAAATATTAATGCTTTCTCTCAATACACTCTTAACATGTAGTTACAAGCTCATTGATTTTTAATTCTGAACGCAGACAATGGAAATTGTGAAGGAAAGCTTATATGCATCAGACCAGTTGATTAAACGGTAAAGATGCCATATAGCAGCTTCTAAGACACAAATAACTAAGATATTTTTTTATGATTGATATTTATTATTTTTAATTAGGTTAATTTACATAGATAGAAGAACCATATATTAGCAAGGCCTAAGTAACCTGTACTTTTGATGAACTGGACAATAATGTTTTTTGTATGTCAACTTCCTTAGAAATTACTGTCGGCTAAAAACTTATATTAATTTTAAATTGGTAATTAATGCAGATCATTTTTGTGGATTTAGCTCATCATAAAACAATTGAGCTTATCATACAAACAAATGCTAAGCTTTTGAAGCAATTGCATGTACATTATATAGGAAGATAATTTTGTTATCCAGTTAGTACTTAGATTAAAAAAAAGTCAAGTTTATATATATATATATATATTTTTTTTTTCAGAATTTAAACACAAACAAATTAATATTAGCATCTGCAATAGATCCGGATTTGTATTAAAATCAAAATCATCCATTCCTAACCGGGTCTTGGATCGTAGGAAACCTAAAATAGTTGCGCCAAAATTGAGCAACAAGAACTTTAGCAGTCATCTATCAGACTCAAAAGAAAAATATTTATTTTCAAGGAAGGTGTTTTATTTTTAAATAAAGACAATGTTGAAAACAAAATTTTACTTTTTATATTATAAAAGACGCTTAATAAATGTATACACACCTAACAATTAGTCAACAACTAAATTGTTAGAATTTAATCAAACCAATGACAGTAATATTTTCCAATTTGTTTCACATAATAAGGAAAATTGTTGGCGAAATAATTTTACAGTATAATTTAGGATTATATACAATGAAACAAAATAACTAATATAAAATGCTGCACAGTTCATGTGTCCCTCTATTTATAAAAATGTATAACCCTTCAATGACTTGAAGGGCGGATTTACACGAATAAAATGATTATTTAATAATGAACGAAAGTATTTAAATCTATGACAAGTGGGTTAAAATTAATTTTAATTTTATTAAAAAAAATAAAACTTTATAATACAATATATACATAATTTTATTCCAGAGTATTAGTTTTGAAAATTGATATTTCCAGTAGGTAACATAAATTACAGATCATCATATTTTTTAATAAAGTTGATTTTGTATATTATTATGAATATGAGGAGCCTGTAATTGCTTGGATAAAATATTTCACTCAAATGTAAGAGACTTAATAGCTGCGTCATCCACTTGGAAACAATATGAATCAAATAAACTCTGCCGATTCAACTACCCCAACTTTTCCAAAATAATGAACAAGTAGAGTCAGTTAAAAAAAATCAATGTATAAAATTGGCACAATTTGACAAACAACCTCATTTACAGCTGTTTAAGATGGCATAGGCTTGGAATGAAGAGGGTATAGTAAGGGGCCCTTATCTGTCCAAAATATATTTTCTAAACAGAAAAAAACATTGTTGATGTGAACGTGTGATTGAATACGTTCAAAGAAAGTAAACGTGTAAAACAGAACTCATTAATTTGAAAGTTCAACGATTATTAAGAATAATTAATGTAACTCCGCATTTTTACCATTCAACCATGGAAGAAGACCCCACGCTCTTTTTCTTTTGTATAGTTTTGTTAAAATATTCATTAAAATGTCTATAAATATTATTCTATATGAATGATATACACATTGTGTTAAATTATGGAAAGTAATCAGAATATTGTACAATAAAAACAATAAAATATGTCTATTTAAAAAATTAAACCTTACCTTAATGAATCAGAATCTTTGTCATACGCTACTATTGGTATTTACGGCTATTGCTTTTGAATATATCTTTAAATATAAATCCATCCTTTATTATTGAGTGTATTATTATATGCTTTACTGGTTATAATAATATGGTTTTGTTTAATTAGTGTTTTTTTCAAAGTTATAACTGTATTCCTAGAATGCTGGAAGTTAGTCATAGTTGTCAGATTTATTAATAGATTTTTCAGGGATTATTGTTGAACAATAAATAAATAATATATCAATTTGTAATATCTATGTTTAATTCCATATCTTTTACATGATAAACAAACAACATTTCATTTAAAATCTTCAAACAAACTAATTTAGAATAAATATTGATTTTAGTGAATAACAAAGTATAGTTAACATTCTTATTTAATTTTATATAAAATTATAAACAAAATATCATTGAATGAAGGGATTCTAATAATATTTACCAGTTCCCCTTTATAGTTGAAATTATATTTCAAATAGAAACTATTATAAATTAACAGAAAATACATTTATTATTTTAAGTTTCAGTCAGAACAATGTAAAGTAGACGCTGTGTTTTTATTTTCATTTGAGGAATCAAAATGTGTTTGGCCTTTTATTCATTATTATTTCAATACGTTAAACTAAACAAATTTAGGAAACCTATGCGATTATTTTTAGAAAAATGCTATTTATCTATGAAACAAAACTATCCAATTAAAAAAAGACAAGTATATAAAAAAGAAGCTTCCATTATAAAGTAGAGGAAAATAATGAAAGCAAGTATATTATTTAAATTATGTATTATTCTATCCTCATATCAAACAATGCAGTACTGTCACATCTCTTTTGTGATAATTTTCTATATTTAAACATATTTTCCTAAGGCCAACATTGCATCGTTAAAATAACGAAAACATATTATATTACGGTCTGGACATTCACAGTTAAAATAATAGTTTGAATAATAAACTTGACAAGAAGTGATACATTTACTAGTTTTGAAACCAAACAACCTTTTCTTATTTTCTGTAAAAGTAAATATTTAGGTGATTGTTCCAAGGATTATGTTGATAAAAGTCTTCTTTGCAGAAAACTCTGTAATTTTGGACGACGCTTGATCATTTCTTGCTGGTATGGTAGGGACATTTTGCTTCTTGTGTTGGTAGAAAATGGTGCTCGTCCTGTCATTTCTGAGTGTCTAAATTAACAAAAGAAGAAACACATCAAAACAATAATAAAAAAAAGATTGATAAGATGTTTAAAGGACCTATGTACTGCGAAGGATCACATACTTATGAAAATAGAATTAATAACATTTGGTTTTAAAAAACACATTAAAATATAATTTAATTATAATATATAAATATATTATTTTAATTGAAAAATGACATCTGAACACAGGAATCAAACCAGGGATATTTGGTGTTTATTATCATGTCCAGCTGTCTTTTTTTAAATCTGGGAATTTAGGAATATTTAAATAAGGCTGTAACTGTATATACAACTATAATAATATCTTGGTTATTTAATTTGGAAAAATGTTGATATTTTAAAATTCAAACGGGAGAGTTGATTAAGGTGGAGAAAGCGTTAAATTTTAAGACCAATTTTACGACATGATGTTAAAAAGTTATAATGCTATATTAATCAAAAGTAACCTTTAAATTCCCAATTAGAAAAAAACAACGGAAGTAATATATATTATTTTTTGGATTATATGCCTCTCCCTCATATAAATATCCAGGTGCACCAATATGTAGGAATGAGAAAAAACACATAGTAAGAGATGGGAAGGATGGTTAGAATTCTATATTTTTTTTAGCACCCCGTCTTAGTACCCACCTTTTGCTACAATTAAATACATTTTTCATGATAATTATTTAAATGTTAGCTTTGTCTCTGATGAATGAATGAAGAAGGCAGACAGGACAAACTGCACGGATATCCACTTTCGAGATAAAAAAATGTTCTAAACCTGATTTTGTAGGCGTAGGGCCTACACAGGCATACAATTTTGAATTGAATATAGACTGTATTAAATGAATTTGAAACCAACGAGTTATTAAATTTAAGTCTTTCACCTGTCCTTCTCAAGAATATAATTATTAACATTACATAATATCATCCTCTCACTCTTACCTTAAAATACTTGTATGCGGTGGTTTTCCCGGTCGCACACCAGGATGTTGCCATTTGACATGACTGCAATCCCTTCCAGACCTTTGAACTCCCCGTCGCCCGAACCCCAGCCCCCGAACGCTTTGAGGAACGTTCCGTCTGGGTGGAAGATCTGGATGCGGTTGTTGCCAGAGTCCGCCACTATGATGTACCCCTGGTCGTCCACTGCCACCCCTCTGTAAGGAGATAAATAAATACTATTCTCTAGAAAGATATACCGCCATTATTCCTTGTTCGAAGATCAAACATTACATTCTGTTCGCTGATTCAAACACTACCCTTTGCAAGCAGATACAGTATCACCCTCTACAAGGAGAAACAGTATTACTCTTTGAAAGGAGATGCAAACATTACCATCTGCAAAGAGATTCAAACATTATTCTTGTGAAGAGATGCAACTTTTACTTTGTGAAATTATATAATATTATCTGCTATATTCTCTTCAAATAGATAGATGCATTAATCTCTACAATGAGATAGACATATTTTTAGTGTCTGGGATTACAATTTTTTTAAAGAGTAATTTTTGGATTAAACTAGAACAAACCCTTAGACATCATTTAATCAGTTAAACGGAAGTTATCAATTTAGCCTACGACATTCTACAGCTATATTAAAATGTTCATAATCAATTAGTTAATTAATGTGCCCTAAATTCAGTGTTCTTAGCTTTTAGTTTATTCCAATAATATTCTGTTTTTAAGTTAGTAGCAAACCTATTCTCGAGTTCGCAATTGCACTATTCATTTTTGTCATGTTTGTGCTGGCTGGTTGATACATTAAAATAAAATAAACTTTTTTTCTCCTAAAAGTATGTCTCTTAAAAGTGGCACAGTAATTACAAAATATAACATTTTGTAACGGGTTTTAAAAAATGTATTTGTTATGGTTGTGATAAACAAGTGAAAACCATTTAAATTAATTAAAAAAACTCCATGGTGAAAGCCCACAATGGGCGATACCGCCTAAGCGTCCGCCATCCGTTGGCAAAGATAGTGCAAACTTCTGTTGATAGAAGGTGTCATGTGGTCAGCCCAATGAACTGCCATTAATCTCAGTTTCTTAGATCGGAGCAGCTACTTTTTCATTCAAGTTGCTCCTCATTTGTCCCTGCGAGGCTGAGTCTGAACCGGTGCTTTAAAAAACCCTCACAACGCTGGGAATCGAACCCAGAGCCTCCTATTCCATAGTCAGAGACTCTGACCACTAGACCACAGGAGTTGAACTATATATTAAGAAAGTTCAGATAAAATAAATAAAACATTGCAGAGTTGGGAACCGAACCCATAGCCTCCATTCCCATAGTCAGAGACTCTGACCACTAGACCACAGTAGTTGTACTCTATATTGGGAAGGTTCAGATAAAATAGATAAAAATTATTTTGTTATGATAAAGCATACTTATTCAATTGGTGATGGGGCTACATGCATTTTATTCTCTCGCGTATTTGCCTGTGTGTCAAAGTTAGTAAAGAATGCAATAGAAAATAAAATTGTACATTATTATTGAAAATTCTAAAATTATTTATAACTTATTGTTTCTTTGTACCAGTAGTACAGTCATAACAGACAAAGTAAGTTCTCTACGAAGCAGGCTGGCCTATCCCTGCACTGTTATTATTGTGGTAAATAATTTAAATAATATATTTATAGCTCAAATTTCTAGGCTTTCAAATAATTTGATTTGTCTATTTCATGAGAAAACTTTATCGTAAAATGTCTACGAATATTCCAATGGTTCACACTTACCTGCTAAAACAAATTTGACTTAAATTTAAAAATAGTAATTTTCATTCCCAGAAAAGGCATAATAGTAAAGTTGAAATAGGTCACAAGGATTACGACTTTATCGGAAATATTGTTAATATATTACCAGTGATCACAGGTTAATTCATTTCAGTTATTTATCAAATTCTTTTATTTCCTATGTTATAATTTAGTTAATTTATAAAACATTCAATCACGAATTATTAACTCATTTTAAAGCGTTTCGCATTAAGCACAAAATATATTATAAATTTTTGAACAAACAATCGAAAATAGCCACACAACCAAGAAAACAAGAAACATTGTTAGTGATAAAAATATATGTACACAAAAGATTTTCCATTCAATGCTTAACGTGATGCATAACACAATATTATTTTACCATTCCACACTTAAGAATGTGATCAGATATATTTGAAAACATAAGTTCCAGCAGAATAATTCTCAGTGTTGTTGTCAAGTCGTTTTCGAGCAGAAATGTTTCTTTGGTTATGCATCGAGTGCAAAGATCTCCAAATGCTTTCAACAGACTAACGCTAAAATACTTTCATTTGTTAATTAAAAAAAATATCTTTTATAATTTCACACAATATTGCCAATACCCTCTGTCAGTAATTTTGTAAGTAAAATGACGACCACAATCCCAATATATAATTTTAGCTCAGCGATTGTAATTATAACACTTAAAGTACTTTATATCGAGACGTTACAGTCATATTAATAGATTTTTTCAGACGTTCAACATACACTTAAATCTTACCAAGACTCATCCCAAATGTTTGTAGCTGGTAAGGAATTTTCTAATTTTTAATGGTAATAGAATTAGTACTCCTAGACTAATCTATCAATTATAAACCTCTATAATAATAACCCAACATAAATGAATGGACGAAATTTTCGATATATCATCTGTATACCACTGTGTAAGAGAGAAAGAAATTTTTTCTGGTAGTGTATTTTTTTTACACACAAACAAGGTAATGTGGCGTTTGGACTCTATTAGCTATTATATGTATATTTATAAGTTAAGTTAACAAAGTTCTAACGCCACCTTGCCTTGTATTGGTGAAGGCCTTTATAAAAACAAATTTTTACGCCCGAAATTGTTAACATAGCCAGTGTTATTTTTTAAATTTCAGCAGATAACATGCCCTGAAGTATTAAATGTGTACCTAAATGGATATAGTAAATTTTCTATTACTCATATTATCATATGATATACTATTTATGTGAAAATTAGACTTTACTGGACGTACTACACGACAGATTTAATGTTGACCACTATCTATCTATTTATACAAGTGTTGGGCTTGATCAGTCTAGAAGTAATAAGCCTACTCTCACAACTGAGGCTTGCGTCACGCTAACAACATGCTACCAACAGTGAAAAAAAAAGTATTCCTGAGACGTTGCTAGATTCACATGCTCTTTGATAACGTATAGATGGTTATTAATAATGTTATGTATATATTTTTTCATTTCCCTTTGGAATAAGGTACTATTCTGCTTCATGCTTGAAAGCAAAGGCCACACTAGCCTACCTCTATGGAGGCTGCGACATGCATGGTACTTGCTGTAGAGGTGCTAGTTAGATGGGGGGAAGTGAAACTTGCGTTGTTGATTCTGTTGGCGAAGGGGTGGACTTTCGACTTCTTTACATTTCTGCAAAAGCACCAAGCGTTTACAGCTACTACCACCATTTATCTACCACAGTGGCCTGTCGTGAAGTGTCGCCAGGATAAGTGAAGCTTTTTAAGACTTTGCCTATGATAACATTATGTTCTCCCCATTCTAGGTCCTGTATTTGGCCAATAATACACAGTATCTGTTCTACTTGAAAATGCAGTTAAGTTTGTACCTGACTAAATTAAGTGTCAAATACTGTCCGGGAGGTTTTTAATTAATTAAAAAATAGCTAGTCCCAATTTTACATTTCTGGCTTCAAGGTGCACACTTTTGTGCAAAGGGCCTATTAATTTTTAAAATTTCATAGCTTTGCGTTCTGTATATATCGCGTATGATCATGAAAGACAGCTTAATTTTATTAATATAGCTTTGAGTCAAACCCAGTTTTTAATAAATTGAAAAATTAATCAAAATTTAAAAATTTCAGCTTCGAGATGGGCATGTTCTTGCAAAGGAGCTACTAATTTTTAAAATTTAAAATCTTTTCACATAGTAGATATCACACAATGCTCATGACACACTAACAAACACTTCATCTTATTACTCTAGATGGATAAACAAGTGCAATAGTAATGAGTGATGAGAACAAATCACAGCTAGGCTCACAGATCAAACTTACTCTGCTTACCTTGGCAACACATCAAAACACTCCACTGCTATACCACATGGCTTCATGCTAGGGCTTTGTACGTTACTAGAAATTTGTTACATACACAATCAAACTACTTTCACGAGGTTACATTTTGTGTGATGCGTTCGTTGTGAAGTTAGTATTGATGTGGAGTAGACATAAGAAGTTCACATGGTACCAAAGACGCGAGAACGAATTTAAGTTGGAAAAAAAGGAAGGAGTGCGGGGGGCTACAAAAGAGAACTGTTGGTGAAATTGTGCTGGAGTTTCCCAAAGGTTCATGAAAAAGGAGGGAACTGTCAAATCTTTTAAAAATGACATTCTAGAAGTTTTTTATTTAATTTTATTTTGAGGTATTTAACGTGCATACTTCCTGGATGGAGGGATTATATCAGTAAACGACTTCTAAACTAACTTAAGTATAGAACAGACACAATATATCCAGCTCTCCGGACGTTAACTCATTACTGTGAAAAGAGAGGCCCCAATTTCATTAGTGATAACTTTTTCAGTCATGCTGGTAATCGATCCCGGCACTCTTAGCTCACTAAGCAGACACGCTACCGACTGATCTAAGGTATTGGGCTCTCTAGTAGCTAGTTACAGCTCATTTTGAATAGAAATAAAACCTTATTTGACAGTAGAGAATTCACTAGATTTACTTTCACGCATTCATACGTCAAGTCATGTGATCTGCAGCTCTTACTTTTGATAGAGATGATACATATTTATAAGTAACACTTATAATAATAAAATGCTATCAGTGTTGTCAGCAAATTTTTTTTATTAAAGACCCTTCATATAAAAATTGGACTGTATCAATAGTTTTATTAATTAAAAATCTCACATCAAGAGGAAGTATTGTGATTGTGAATTATTTGAGCTCAAGGTTATGATGAATCTTTACGTTTTATGTGAATACGAACTCAAAAAGTGGATTTTCAATTCTGTCTTGCCCCCCCCTGTCTGTCCCTAGAAACGAATCCAAAACGGTTTGATGGGTTTTGTTCAAACTTGATATTTAGATATTATAGGGCTATACCTCAACTTTTTTGTTTTACCCTAGTTCTCCAAATAAGAGTAATTTACTGATGAATAATTTTATTTATTTCAAAATTTTCGAAAATGGCTCAAACTATTTTGTTTAAAATGTATAACTAGGATTTGATTGAAATGCCAAGTAGGATCGTATAGTTGGTTTTAGGGAAAAAATTCTTTGGAGTGTGTTTCACTGATGGGAAATTTGGAAAATTCTAAATATTTCAAAATGGCTCTAGTGATTTTATTCAAAATACGTATCTGGAAGTTGTGTGGTATGACGAATAACAATATATAATTTGTTTAGTGTAAAACCTCATTTATGGGTAGTTTACTAATGAGTGATTTCTCAAAAGTTTGAAATATTTTACAAATGGCCTTAAAGATTTGGTTCCAAATGGGTATCTTGGGAGTGTTTTACATGAAAAATAACCCTGTTTACTTGTTTTAGGGTAAAACTTCGATAATGTGTCGTTTTTTTATGAGTGATTTTTGAAAATTTGAATTATTTTGAAAATGGTGATAACGATTTTGCTTAAAATGTGTATCTGGAAAGTGTTTGACATGAACATGATGAATAAAGATATACTATTATTTTTAGGGGGAAAACTTGGTTTTGGGTAGCTTACTGACTACTAAATCTGAATATTAAAAAAAATTACTTTGGTTATTTGGCTCAAAATTGATATCTGGGGACCATTTACACTATAACTAATAATGTATCTTTAGTTATATAAAATAAATTAATTCAAGGGCAGTTTACTTATGACAATATATTGAAAATTTGAAATTTTTGGAAATTGGCCTTGAAATTTGAATTAAAATGGGAATCTGGGAATAGTTTTTCATGATAAATAAAAATACGTTTTTATTTTTACAAACAAATAGTTTTAGAGTAATTAACAAATTGTTTATTTTTGAAAATCTGAATTTTGTTGTTTTGAACAAGTTTGTTTAAAATCTCTCCCTCTCTCTCTCTCTCTCTCTCTTTCTCTCTCTCTATATATATATATATATAAAGTTTGATTATTATGATAAACAAAATTATTTCTTTGTTTTTATAAGGGAAACATACTTAAGTGTAGTTTACTCAAAACCTATTTTTGAAAATTATCCTCGAAACCATAATACACAATATGAAAAAGTTTGTGCAATTGTGTCGTACCGGATATTTTTTCACAATTCACTACAATGTTCTCCACTAAATTTACAAAAACACACAACTTATATACAATATTATGCCACCAAAGCTATTAAAGTAGTAATTTTATCTTTGAATTTGTTTGGATAAAATTACATTATATACTCATCAATCAAATGTTGGGTGGGTACATTGTATCCTCGTACCCCCCTACCTTCCCCTTCCACATTTCTGCGCTCCTGCATAGTACCATGGAACTATTATTATTGCTACTCTATTGATTTTGTTATTTATTTCACAATAACTAGTTACAAAAAACCGAGAACAATAAAATAAACCAAAATACTAAAACAATTTATTAAAACCCAAAAAACTTGACGGGGAAATTGCATAATGACATTATATAAATTATATAACTTGATTATACGTTTAATATAGAGTTTATAAGGACATAAAGATTGGGGAGAGGAGGTAAAATCACATAAAAATCAACCTCCTTGCTTAGTATTTGTTTCTTTTTTAATTTTATTATTCTAATATTAATTTTATTATTTATTAAACTAGATATTTAATGTTTTAATTTATTATTATTTTATATAACTAACTTACTATTTTTCTGTCTATCACAATTTTAAAATTAATTTATGTTTGTTAGGATGGTACGTTTGCTTTATTATGTATTTACGCGCGGTTCTTTTCTTTAGTTTGTTAAGTGGTGGGTCTCTGAATGGACATGTCACCACGTTAATGTAGCCTCACAAAAACTCTTTATAGTAAACAATCTTTATCTTAATTCGATTAATATATTTCCGTGTGAAGTGAAGAACAATAAATACGTCTGAAAATAACTTGTCATAATCTCATCAACTTCTACCTCAGGTAGGCCTATCTGGGCCACACAACATCATCAAACGTCTCCAGTTTCAAGGTAGGATCTAACCAGCCATATAATTTCACTTCGTATTTAAGTATAAACTTCCTCACACATTCCTCAATCACTCCTAGTGTATCCAGTCGGGATTCAAACCTGGTAAAATCTCTCCCACCTCAGAAGTGATCTACTGAACCAACTCTATCAGCAAAACAAGAGGAAAGAAAAATAAATATTCCTGAGGGACGATTTAAACCAGGGGTTTCCAACTGGCGGCCCGCGAGACAACTTTTTGCGGCCCGTGCAATCATTTTAAGATTTTTTTTTTAAATATCAAGAAAAGTTATGAAAAATATTTCATAGCTTGTTCAAAAGATGTAATAATATTCATACGGCAAAAATGAGGGGAGGAGACAGGTCTGAAGGGATTGCTAAAAGAAAATGGCGTGACGTGTCCTATGATCCACTGTCTCATTCACCAGGGAGCGTTATGTGGGAAATCAATGAATAAAACTGAAGTTTTTAAATTTGTGGTTAAAATTATTAATATGTTAAGAGGTGGAAATCGAGCCCTTTTGCATAAACAACTAAAGCAGTTTTTGCTGGAAATTGAGGCAGAATATGGAGACTTGCTGCTGTACAACCATGTAAGGTGGCTGAGTGCAGGAAAGTGCCTTGAACGGTTTTTTGCTATTCGCAAGGAAATCCCTGAATTCCTTAATAAATTTGTCTCGTCTGATACCACTGAACTAGAAGAAGAAATTCAAAGCCCAGAATTTTTAAAGCAGTTAGCTTTCCTAACAGACATGACAAATCACCTTAACACCTTAAACCTGAGTCTTCAAGGAAGAAACCAGGTCGTATCAGATATGGTGGGAATTGTAAATGGATTTCGAAACAAGTTAAACATTTTCATACGTGCTTTGGAAAACAATGAATTGACACATTTCCCTTGATGTCTACAATTAGCGGCGGAGAAAGACCAGGAAACTATAGATTTTTCAGATCTCAGTTCACACATTCAAGAAATCATTGAAGAATTCAACACACGATTCAAGGGAACTGAAACACTGAAAAGCAGTGTCCAGCTTTACATGAATCCTATTGGTGCTACAATCGAGGAACAAGAAACACACCTACAACTTGAGCTGTGCGATCTACAAGCCGTTACGTTCCTACAGACTAGAAAAGATAAGGGATCACATTTTTTTAAACTACTATCCAGCGAAAAATACCCAAACTTAAGACAATTTGGACTTAAAAATGACTTCAATGTTTGGGAGCACGCACATATGTAAAAGTATTTTTTCTTCTATGAAATTCATTAAAAATCAGTACAGAAGTTGATTTGCAGATTATTCCTTGCTGCATCTTTTGAGATAGCAACAACAGAGCTGGAGGTGGACATTCGTTTATTGGTAGATGCAGCTGATCGACCACAGTACTCCCACTAAATTGCCCTTTTTTAAGTTTTATTTTGACTACATTATTAATTTCAGTTTGACTTTGGGTTAGTTTTTTTTTGCTATTTGTAAAATATGAAGTCAAATAAACTGACATTCTTGCTCTTCTTCGAAATTCAATTGTTTTGGGTATAATAGTTTTTGTTTATTTTTAATTTCACTCTTTTATGCAATTGTAAAATAGTGTTTTAAGCAATTAAAATGATTAAACCTTTGTTTCAATAAAACTATGCATATTATTTCATACTGGTACTCTGTTCTATTTGCAGAGTTATACGAAAATTGGCCTTTTATTAAAGTGCGGCCCGCAAACAAGCCTAAGGTTTCCACTGTGGCCCTCGAGCCCTTACAAGTTGGAAACCCCTGATTTAAACTGTAAATTTTGTCATAATACTTATTTTTCAAAATATTTTATTAATTTGCGCTAATTATTTTTTATGTTTAATTTTAATTCCCACCGAAGCCAGTCTTGGTTCTAGAGTGGGTAAAATGAAACTAGACAAACATATTCTTAATGATATATCATAAAATTATGTTCTGCACAGTGATTCAAATCAAAGATTGTCGTCTTAGCTTCCACAGTCTTTAGAGATATGCCAACCAAATTCAGGGATTAAGTATTATTAATTGTCAAGGACACTAACTTATTCTTATTCTACCTGAATGAAACTGAATAATTTAAAGAAGAATTAATACTTTTGACTATCAAGTTTTTTTAGAATCGGTAAAATATGTTAAATTTAATGGAATTGGATTCCGTTTTTAAGTGATTATCTCAGGAAGGTAGAATTTGAAGGAATCCTCTCAGGTACATCATCAGGAAGGTACATTTGGAAAGACTCCTCTCAGGTACATCATCAGGAAGTTACAGTTGGAAGGACTCCTCTCAGGTACATCATCAGGAAGGTACAGCTGGAAAGACTCCTCTCAGGTACATCATCAGGAAGGTACAGTTGGATGGAATCCTCTCAGGTACATCATCAGGAAGGTACAGCTGGAAGGACTTACCTCGGGAACTTGAACTGTCCTTCCTCAGAGCCCTCTGTTCCGAACGCAGTGAGGACACGCCCATTGACGTCGAAAATCTGCACGCGGTGGTTGTTGGAGTCGCTCACTATCACCCTGTTGGTATTGGACACGGCAATGTAGTGGGGGTGCTCTAATTGGCCGGCTTTGCTGCCGCACGACCCAAACTTGCCTACGAACGTCCCGTCAGATTGGAACACCTGAAACATGAAGCGGTTACCCTTTAAGGCTATAGAATAGTATCTAAGCAACTCCTGAACTCCAGAAACTAAGCGGACTCACAACGTTCATCGGTGGGTGGTCCGTCAATAGGAGAACAACCGGTGGAGGCGTAAAATACAAAATACAATACGATTTGTAGTGTGACCCTCCCTATTGTATTACACCATACGCTCCTTTACTAGTTACCTTTCGTTTCCCGGGCATTCGGATCTTTATTGATCACCAAAATATGGGTATTTTTGTACTTTTAAGAGTGGGAAATGTCAACTCTTAAACTATGTCTAAAAGTAACTCATTTCAGACCCGTTTCGATTGCCACATGATCATAAAATTTATTAAAAGAGCGAGCAAGAGAAAACATTGGCTCACTCGTGTTCAAAAATATCGTTGTTAGGGGGGGGGTGAGGGATGGTTGGCGATAATTTAAATTAATAAAATATTTGTTCTTGCTTTTTTACTGTGGAGGGTGATCATTCTGAAATGCTCGCTGTGCACTGCGGCACCAATTCTTAGCTACTGAATTATTAAGTTTCTTGCAGATACCTACTTACAGTTATATATAGTTATCGATTTATTAACTTAAAGTATTAATTTATGTTATTTATTTACAGTTGCACTAATTTATTCTCGTGATGGAATGGTCAGATGAAACCATTTTAAAATTGATAGATGCGTATAGAGAACAGCTTGTTTTTATGGAACTCTACTGTATCATACTATAAAAATAAGAATAAGAAATAGGATGCTTAGACAGAGTCGTTCGTTATGTTGGAGACTGAAAGGTTAGAAATTAAAAAGGAACTTTAAATTACTGCTTGTTTCCTTGATAAGGGAACGACAGAATTCAAGGTGAGTTTTTCAAGGGAGCACAGCCAAACATGGGAATGCACAAGCAAATATCTTATCTTGCTCAGCCTTTTAGTTAATATCCACCTTAAGGCGTTACTCTCACACTAAAATGAACTGACTATGACAGGAAGATCAGGGTTCGAATCTCTGTCGTGTTTACCGAGGGTGGTCTTTCTAAATTGGTTTTAGACTCATCCTCCATGCAAATGCAGATAAACTTCTTCTAAAATTAAACCTTATTAATCTTTAACCCATTAGAGCAATTAGTAAATAGGCACGTATCCTGAATGGTAATGCAACGCGGTGATAAAAAAAAGTAACTCATTTGTGTCCATCCCCGTAAAAATGTATCTTATGTTCCTGGTGTTGATGACCCTATTACTACGAAGCGCCATCAAACATCTCAAACAGTAGGCACGCCATCCGCTACCTGAAGAGGACTCCTTCGAAGATGACGAGACGTCGTACCTGAACTCGGTGGTTCTCCTTGTCGCACACGTAGATGAACCCCAGGGCGTCTGTGGTGATGCCCCAGGGGTAGTTGAAGCGACCGTCGGACGTGCCCTGGCTGCCGAAACTGCGGAGAAACCGGCCTGCAGGGTCCAGCACCTGCAGATACCATTGTTCTTTGAATATAACAAAAGACAACTTAAAAAACTTACCTACAGCTAGAATTCCAATTCTATTAGCTGTCTGTAGGAAGGGGGAGGGAAATTAGNGCAAAAAAAAAAAAAAAAGAAGTGGTTTTAAGCGTCTTAAAACCCCATGACAAAGGAGGGTGGGTGAACTCTCCACCGGAAATTTTTGAAAATTGGTTGCTCTTAGAAAATATTTTAAATCCTCATCTAGATTTTTTTAATTGGCCTCTTCTATATGCTATTTGGAGTGATCATCCCCATACATAATTCGAAATTTGGATGCCTCTAAAGTTATTTAGAATGATCCCACCTGTTTTATTTTAAATTAAATTTAATGCCTCTAGAAATTATCTGGGATTTGTTTTTAATTTATTATATTCAATAATATTTAAGTGGCGGGAAAATAAATTTAGATTGAGGTAAATTTATTCCAGGGAGGAATGGGGGAATGTACCTCTTGCCTTGAACAGGTACAGTTTAAATCTCTGCCAACCCTGGCAACAAGTCACGTCACTCACCTGTATCCGATGGTTATAACGATCAGCAATGATGAACTGCCCGATCCTGTTGACGGCCACCCCGGCGAGGCAGTCAAACTCCCCCTCACCGTTACCGTAAGCTCCGAACTCCTTGACGAAGATGCCGTTGGCGTCGAAGACTTGCACCCGGTGGTTGGACGAGTCCGCCACGACCACCAGGTTGTCTGGTCCCACGGCTATGCCGCGGGGCCATGTGAAACATCCGGGCTCGCTCCCCCGACTTCCGATCTTGAACTGCTGGCGGCGTTTCTGCAGGTACTGGCTCCTAGGGGAGGAACCGGCTGCTGCCGCTGCGAAACCTGCCAACCCAGACAAAACCTTCAGGAAGAAGGAAAACTGCCAGAATTATGATTATTAATGGCCTTGACAAAGTATTTTCCAAGGAAACTAGTATAGTGTAGGGAAGGCTTAAGGTTGCGTGGAATGTAATGCGAGGTAAGGTCAGTAAATTATTTCCAATTTTAGTTTTACCCCATTTTAATACAAAATAATGAGTAAATTATCCGATACAATACGATACGGATAAGTGTTTGCTAACCTTTAAGACCCTCGACTTATAAATCACTTAATCGTTAATCCTCACCTGCTGCTACCGCCGTAGCTGCTGTAAGGGAAGTGGGGGAGCCTCCCGGGTTTTTTTGGTCGTCATCAGAACTCTCGATGCTCGCCGAGTTGTGACGAAGGGGAAGCCCCAGAGACAGTCTTCGTGCTGCCGTCGATGACGCCGCGGAAGAGGCGCCCACCGAATCTTTACCATCTTTTCCACCGGCCTTGGTGCCGTACTTGTTCTTAAGGTACCTTGCCCAGGAACTCAGAGCCGCGCCGTCCTTCTCCGTAGTACCGGAACCACCAGAGCGGTCCGGGGAAGTCTCTCGAGATTTCATCGCGTGCGTGGATCTACTCCGGGAAAGGTCGCTCCCGGCGGTGGTGCTCGGGGCATACCTGGACGCTAGGTAGGATGAAGGCATCGATGATGTAGGAGAAGTAGGCTCTTCTGATTCGTCCATATCGTCTGGACCACCAAGGTTGTGGGAACTTCTACTCCTATTGAGACGGGAACGTCGATCTTTTAAAGCTGCGTACCTCGATCTCCCACTTGAGTATTTATTACTATCATCGACTGCGGAAACAGACGTGCTAGAGCTAGGGGTGTATTTCTTTGGTTCAGGGAGATCCTCATCCGGGGAGACTGCCGCTGAGCTTTTACTCTTGTTGAGAAACCTACTTGTGTATCCTCCGCTACCGTAACGCGATGGTGACTC
The DNA here is from genome assembly GCA_902155825.1 of Timema genevievae. Classification (NCBI taxonomy): domain Eukaryota; kingdom Metazoa; phylum Arthropoda; class Insecta; order Phasmatodea; family Timematidae; genus Timema; species Timema genevievae. Next base: position 20,640 of record CABFWO010003865.1, on the reverse strand, counting down.
ATCTTCTTGCTGGTTTCTTGTACGGTACCTGCTGCCTGCCGTTGTAGTTGTTGGTTCCTCTTTAGCTCCGTATGGGGACCTATAACTGCTGGTGGAATTGTCCGCCGTCCCATAACGTTTTGCCCCATAGCCCCCAGAAGTCCCGGTTTCATCCCTACTACCCTTCCTTTGAGTCACTGACGTATCTCTTGCATTCGCACTTCTGGCTAACAAAGGCCCTATATCAGTTTTATCAACTGGCTTGTTTTTTACAACAGGCGTTTCAGGTTTGGTTTTCTTACTCTCTTCATCGGATTCGTCTTCGGAATCTGTTTCTTCAGAATCGGAGCTGGTTTCAGATTCCTCTTCTTCATCATCTTCCTTTTTCGGGGGTTCCACAACAGGCGTTACCGTTTTGTTTGGCAAGAAACGGCTTTGAAATTTTGGAGTAACGGGTACGACTTCTTTTTTAGCCGTGTCGGAGCTTATCGATGATTTACGGTTCTTCGGAGAGTTTGCGCCACTTGCCACGACGCTTTCCGCTGGCGATCCACCACTCCCCCCACGTGGCGAGTACTTCTGCTTGAGTTCTTCTGTTGTGAAAGCGGCGCCCGTGTTTTTGACGGCAGAGGAGGAAGCGTTGGAAGACTCGGACGAAGTGCTTGAATCTGAACTCGCGGATCGCGTCGTTTTCTTGTGGGCCTGTGAAGCTGTTGTAGCGTCCGAGGACGCCGAGGAACGACGCGAGGTACTTCCACTTCCGGTTCGACTGACGGGCGTCTTTCGTACCGTTTGTTGTAACGACGTGACGGAAGAGCCGTCGTCTGATTCGGCGTCACTTGACGCCACCTGAAAAAACACAGGAGTGATTTTGTTAACGGGTTACGGGTTTCCACAGAATGTTATGTTATATTTAGTATGGAGATAATTACACATGATCAGCAAAGATGAATATGTTAAGTAGTGTTAGTTTTAAAGGATATGATTGGTTTTTTTTAATAATGTGAGAATGGATCAACATATAACGCCTCAACACCTCTCTATTTCACATGTTTGTAATTCGAGTAGTTCTTGATGTATAATTTCAAGTTATCAAAAAAACATGTTAAATTACCCTTCCAGGTTTGCAAACTATTTTTGAAGAATTTTCAATTCAATATGGACCTCTTTGTTTTATTTTCATACACTGTTTATCGTGGTGAAATTTGTGTATTGGCTTGATGCCTTAAGTGTTGTTACACCTCCATTTTTACAAACGTGTTTTTTTATAACTGCAATTTTTCCAGATCAGCAATATCCGTTTTAAGAGTGAAAATATATCCCTTCAATCATGAATATGTTGTTATCTGTATTATTATATGATTATTTCTCATTGGTTTTCTAGTATGCAAGGTGGCTTATGTGAACAGGCATTGTTTGTTTGTTTTTGTTTGAGTACACTGTTGTATTTTTAGAGAAATGTTCTTGTTAACCAGAAAAATTATTCAAGAGAGTGATTTTTAATTGTACTTTATACCAAGGTACAATTACAAAGCTAATAACACAATGATTCCTAGCTACTCTTATAAAACTATAATCTACCCAGTATTTCCAGCTACCAGGAGGGGGGATTATACCTCGGGTACGGGGTTCTTTCTCGTTGGCGACGACAGATCACTAGAAGGAGCTCTTCCGGTGGTCGGGGATGAGGGCTGACTACCCTCTTCTGACGAGGCGTCTCCCCCTCCTGTCCCTACCAGCGACCTGTGCTGCTTGAGGGCGGCCACCCTCTCGGAGACGGGTCTCGTCTCAGGTACAGTCTCGGGCGCTGTGGATGACGAGGGAGCGTTCTTGTTCTGCTTTTTGATCTTGGCAATCTCGTCGTCTTCGCTCACCTGCCGCTGCGCGAGAGGTTTCTTCGTCGGCTGCGCGGCCTTCACCTGAGGCTGGACCGGCTGTGGTGGCGGCTCTTTGTCCTTCTTCTTTATCCTCAGCTCTGACTCTTGCAGACGTTTCATGACCCTAGGAGAGTCGTACAAACGAAAAATACCACTCAGAGGACCTTTCGTTGCGTCCTCGGTATCTAGAACCCTCTCCCTCTCTTTGTGCGGAGGCTCCCCGGAGAACCTGACTGAGCGGTTCCCTTGAGTGTCGTTGTCTGAGTCGGCGTTTTCTCCGCCGGGTTGGTTTCTAGCGAGTCTAGCCCTATACCTCGACCTAGCCGTCGACCTGTTGTCGTTGTCGTAGGGAGACTCAAACTCGCTCCCATAGTCACTCCCTCCCCCGCTTCTGCCATAACGCGACGAGTCATATTTCTCGTTTCCCCCACGAGGGGCTGGGTAACGCTCCCCAAACTTTCTCCCCCCTAAAGGAGACACCCTTCCGGAGGGTTGGTCTCGGTCCTCACCGTATCCTCTCTCTTCCTGTTGCCTGAACTGCGTGGCGAGTCGATGGTCGCTCTTTGACCTCATAAGACCCGGACCTCCTGGAGGTTGCAACAACGCGTTAGTGCTGGAGCTCCCCACTAAGGATCCTGGGCCGCTACCCGTGAGATGGGGCATGTTGATTATCAACTCTCCGTATCCCGCAAGATGAAGCACCAGTTGATTAGGATCGTGTGACATGGCGAACTTCACCCTTCTGTTATAGTCAACGTTCTCATACTCAAAGTTCCTAATAAATTCCACCGTCTTGAGGAATATTTCTTTCGCGTCCATGAGCTCGCAGTCGTCCCAGTCCACGGATTCAGTCATATGTTTGTCCGCGAGGTCGCAGTTGCTCTGGATGTTGGAGATCTCAAGCTCAAGATTATCTTTCAGGGTCAGAAGATTCCTCTTCTCCGTCGTCAGGTACCTGTCTAGCTCGCCTGTTAGGAACTCTGTCCGATCTTTCAAGGCCTTCGAGAGGCGCCTGTAGATCTCGTCGACCTCCTCCGAGACGGAGGAGCAGTTTATCTGAAGGCAAGTGGCGTTCTTCTCGACAAGCGTGAGGGCGTCCTGAAGCCTGTGTATGGCCCTGCGGACCTGGTTGTTGATGCGGGCGATTTCCCGCCGGAGGATGTCCATGTGGGCGCCCTTGCATTCCTCGCAGATCTTCTTCTCGCAGTGGACGCACAGCGAGCAGTAGGACTTCTCCGAGCAGACGTTGCAACGCTCCATGATTTGACCACTCGTCGGGTCAGGGAGTTCGCCCGTGATTTCGATGTGCAGCTCCAGGAAGCGCTGCAAGGTCACGTTGGTCGGGTAGCCTTGCACGCCTTGATAGGGGATGCGGTGTTCCGCTCGGCATTCCGGGCATTTCACCTGAAACACAATCAATATTGTCTACACTCGTTTAATTGGCTATATAGTCTTGGTCAGGCGTCAATCTCGCAATAAACTGGACCGCCGATGACGGGGAGATCAGGCTTCAAATCCCTGTCGGACGTATTGAAGGTGGTTTTACCTAAATGGTTTTACATTCTGTCTTCAAGAAAATGCGGCTATACTTCCTTAAAATTCAATCTTCCTCATCCTTAACACTTTGGCGTAGTTAGTATATACGCGCAAAACCCAACCGAATAGTAAGATGCAGTGCTAAAAAAAAATTAGCTGTTTATTTTTATCCAAAAATGAAATTTTAAAATTTTATTTCTATCCAAAAATAAAATTTTAAAATTTTAAAAAAGGGAAACATTTTCGGTAAATTTTCATATAACAAAACATTTTTAGTCTCGTATTTCCAGACACAATTTTTTTTAGGGAGTCCACTTTCGAGCACTAGCATTGAATAAAAATCACTAAAATTGAACACTATAGAAATGTCTTATTTTGTTTATTAATCAAAATGTTCGTCTATAAATTTATCAAAAATTTCCAATAATACTATCTAATGGAGTACTGTATAATATCAATTTACATTAACTAAAGAATGGATTATTGTATTACTTTTATTTCCGCCATTGTGGCAACATGGGTTCCCAGTTTTCAAATAACGTCTTACCTATGCCAATGAGAGTGTAGTTTACCTGTCTACGGACATAGTCCACCAGCCCGTCCATGCATGGTTCCATGCAGAAGGAATGCTGACATGGCAGCAGTTTGGGGTTGCGGTAGCGGTCCAAGCAGATGGCGCATGTCAAAAGCTGCTCGAACTGCTCCATGACTCTTGAAATCACTCAGCTTGATTCTGAAAAAAACAAAAAAAATAAAAAAATATGTGATATCAGATGCACTTTTAAGCGAGGACTTTATCCAATTCCAATAAATTAAATTAGATTAAAAATATAGTCATATTGATTGGTGTGAACACTGGACATCTCCTCAACCCTTGGTAGCGGTTCACTGTGCAGTAGAGATGGTTCGCATCACTGAGCTATGTGTGGGTGAGATAGAAGCATCAGTAGAAGTATACCGGACCGCTGAGCTATGTGTGGGCGAGATAGAACCATCAGTAGAAGTATACCGGGCCACTGAGCTATGTGTGGGTGAGATAGAACCATCAGTAGAAGTATACCGGACCACTGAGCTCTGTATGTGTGTGTGTGTGTGTGTGTGTGTGTGTGTCTGTGTGAGGTAGAATGAAGAACACATCCCGTCACGTATATTTTAAGCTCTCCTAAAATGTTCCTCTGCCGTGGATAGTTTATTCTCCACACAACGTCATTGAAATTATTTATGTTTCGGTTGGTTGGAATTCATCTCAAGGTCATTTAGAGGACTGTTGAACGTTCAATAGAAACTTAGATCGGAGGATTTGAGAAAGAATTTTTTTCTTCTATATTGTTTGAACGTTACATGAAGGTGGAAGGTCAGTTTTTAAATCAAATTTAATTAGTGCTGCCATCTTTTAGACAATCATGATAACTTTCTAATACACTTTAGATTATGGTTAAAATAAGTTTCTGTCAGATTTAAATTTGTTTAAAAAAAAAGTATTTGCTGGGGTCCTTTTGAGGTTTGAGATGTATAAGTTGTTATCCTGGAAAATGTATCTGACTTTCCTCCTTTTCCCCCTGTACCCTTAATATGTTTCTTAAATGATAGAACTTGGTATCAATAGCTACAGTCTAATTTACATAAAAAGTCCCTTATGTGAGAGCTAGAAAAAGTTACTATAGTCCAATGTTCATAGGAAGAACATTAACTTACAGAAACTTAATAAAACTACAATTTAACGAACGCTATCAAACCAATTTTTATTTTTTATTTTTTATTTTAGACCATTCATTTACAGGATTATTATAAAAGAGTATATAAATTTACAATCTCGAGCTCAATAAAAAGTAATATTTTATTATTATTATTTAGCACCGCGTCTTACTACCCGTTCGGGCTATATGATTATGTACTAATTACGCTAGTGGGTTTGGGATTGGTGAGATTGGATTTAGAGGAAGAGAGCCCGCATTTGCGTTGTGGGAGAGTGGAAAACCATTTAGTATAAAACCACCCCCAGTTCACCCGACCGAGATTCGAACCTCGATCTACCCATCCTCGGCAGTCTAGCTCAACAAGAAACTAGTGCGTTAGTTAAATACGCCACTGAGGCTGGTAGATATATATATAAAACATTTACGTTCGTGGGCTAAAAGTTTCACGAATCTGACAAATTTTTAGTAAATGTCTCTATGTTATGTATAAAAGAGAGATGAAGTCTGTGCAGCGCAAACTAACATTTATTTTTAAAGTATGGTGAATAAAACAATATTCTGTAAATATAACGAGTATATTTGGCAATAAAGTGAAAACTAGTTTCCAGTTTCTTCAAATAGGTTAAAATGTTAGCTTAAATTAAAAGGAACTTAATAAAAACGATAAATGACAATACAGCATAGTAATTTAAACATGATTGTTACATAAACGTTTCTATCAGATTCAAGGAGAATAAATTTGGAGTCTTAACTTCTACAATCTTGATTAAATCCACAAGCTTATAATCAGACTAGACGGATTGCAATTGGCTCCATTTCTTGAAGGAAGAGTTACCACAGGTTGTTTTATTTTGACCCAGTTTTCCTCGTCCTACATCCCAACTCCCCCTTACCCCACTTGAAACACTGCTTTGTCCTTTTTTTCAAGTTCTCGTGCCTTCTCAACGCCCAGACAAATCTTATAGGTTTAAATATAAACCCACCACTCTGACGAACATAACCTCAACACTTCCTTGCAGCCATGTGTGTTTTCAATACACAGTGTCTGCAACAAGTTTTAATATTAACCATAGCTGTGACAAACATAACCTCTACACTCCCAATCAGCAATCTTTGTTTTCAATACACAGTCTCTGCAACAAGTTTTAATATTAACCATAGCTGTGACAAACATAACCTCTACACTCCCAATCAGCCATCTTGGTTTTCATTACAGAGTCTCTGCAACAAGTTTTAATATTAACCATAACTGTGACAAACATAACCTCTACATTCTCTACCAGACCTCTTTGATTCATCATTTATAAAGGTCAGAGTTCGAAATTATAATACATAGTCTGAACGTAAAATATGGTGCTTGATGGTGTTTATGCGAATCATAGTTCACTATTCAAGATTGAACAAAATTAAAATTTACATGGTCACTAATCAAACTTTTAGCCAATAAATATACAAAAGTTCACATCCCGTAAAGACGAAAATACAGCATGCCAAAAATAACTTTTTATGTATCAGGGGTATATGACATATACATCATTCCGTTAAAATGTTTATATTTGTTTGAATATATGAAAAGGTAAAATTAGAACTCAACACCTGTAATTGATTTTAAAGTAAATTAGGCTCTTGTTATAAATGTATCCATGAGAGAAAAAAATATAAACATTTTTGACAGTCCAAATTTAATTATTTAATCTCTTAATCTCTCATGAGATTAAGTAACATGCTTCAAACGACGTATTTCAAAGAAGACTCCCCAAAGTTATAATTAAAACTTACGTCACGTCTGCCTGCGGTATTAGTGTCAAGTGTCTGGGTTATTGCCTTTGAAAAGCTCTTTAACCTCCTTTTAGTGAAATCGCTATTACAAATGGAATGTCCTTTGAAATATCCTTTGAACTTTCTAATCAAGCCTCAGATGCAGTGATTTAATTGGTAGACTATCGATTCCAAGAGTTTTAAGAGTGTTGCGTTTTATCTTTGTGCTTACTCGAATACGGAGCTTTGACTGGAAATCTTAATTGATAGGTACTAGGGAAAATAGTGGAAAGTTAAATTTTGACTCAAGTCGAGTTAGTGCGGCCATCTGTTAGAGTTAGACAATCATGAGACCTTTATAAATGGACTTTAGATTATGGTTAGAAGAGGTCTTTTTTTTTTGCTGGGGTCGTATATATATTAAAGTTGTTGTCCTGTAAAATGTGAGTTATGTGACTTCCCCCCTGTTCCCTTCAATTGACTTGTCTTTAAGCACCATACATTATGCATAATTAGGATATAACCTATAATATATTATAATTAGGTTTTTTTGTGTGTGTTTTTTAGTCACCACGCTATTCAGACTATGTGAGTACATTGGCCACTAATTACGCCAGGCTGCAAGGAATGACGAAGGCTTAATTCAGAAGAAGTGTATCCAGATATGCGTAGAGGAAAAGTGGAAAACCAATTAGAAAAAAAACCTTCATTTTATTCAACCTGCATTCAAACCCTGATTTCCTGATTTTATTTTTAGTACCACGTCTTACTAGCCATCAGGGTTATACGCTTATGTACTAATTACAATTTTGGAAATACAACCCTCAGTACAGCCGACCGAGATTCGAACCTCAATCTCCCCGTCATCGGCAGTCTAGTCTACTGCGAGATTAGTGCCTTAGACCACGGGGCCACCGAAACGGGTTTCCCCGATATTGGCAAATCAATCTATTGCAAGAGTGACGTATTTTAGTCCATTCGATCACTGAAGCGGTTGACTTCTTAATTAACTTGAAACCGTTTCGAACCACTCTTGTTTTACCCTAGCGTTTAAATTATTTACATTTTTAAAATCGAGTGTCCTTATAACGCATCCAGACCTAATTTAGGCTTCAGTCTAGTTTTATCTAGAAAAAAGGATAGGTCAAGGTTTGAACTTGGGTGTATATAACAGAAAGAAAAACATACACCATTCTAAAAATAACATTTGTACGTACCTAGGGCACAATATGATGGATTATTCCGTTAAATTTTTTAGATTTTTTTAAAGTCTCATCTCTTTAATTTGAATATTTGTGGAAGTAAAATTATTCTACTGTTTATGTTATTATTATTATAAGAAGAAAAGTTATATTATAATATATATACATATCTTTAGGAGGACGTCATTGAAGGAAAGGTAAGGGAAGGAGGATCTTAGGAAGAAGGAGGATTCAAATATTGGATGACTTGAGGGATAGAAGAAAATTTTGGGTACTGAAGGAGGAGGCAGAGTACAGGGGGCATTGGTGGTCTAAGTGCATTGACAAAAAGAGTGGACCTGTCGTAAGCCAGAACACCCAATGGTGATGATGATAATAATAATAAATATAAGAGGCTATCATTTTGTATGCGTCCCAACTCCACCAGGGTGTAATGGGTGGTTTTTCCAAAACTGCTTCTTACTCTACATCCATTCGAATGAGGGCACACTTTATCTCATCATTTCATCTTTCCTCTATTAGTGTGAATAGGAAGTCAACTTGAACTGTACGAGACGCGCTGCAAAGTAAGTCTGCTTCCTTTTTTTGTTTATTCTTACTTGCAACATTCTACGCTCAATATAATCAAAACAAGCCAAGCTAACCTTGGCGATAGGAAAGCGTGGACCAAGGATGGAAGAACTACGGCCCACGGGCTGGATACGACTCGCTGGTGAGTTTGATCCTGCCAACCGGATAAAATTTAAATGCGTTGCGTTTTATACCGTTTTGTTGCCACCCTGACCCTCAACATTTTCCAAAAAAAATATATAATGGCAATGTTTACATCCTCATAGTCATGTAAGAAATTGTTTTCAACCATGAAACTTAAGGAAAGTGTTGTTATAAACCAAATTAATGTTGAGCATCTTTCTTCTCTCTTGAGAATCACCTCCTCACAGTTCAAACCAAAATACGAAAAAAATTATTTCACACCCAATCACATAAATCTTTTAAAAATACCAAGCCACTAAGGTATTTATGATTGTTTAGCGTTGTACACTTATTTAAAATTATTTATGTCAGTCTATTGTGTGTGTTTATCATTTGTTTTAAAATTAGTTTTGAGAAAAAATTAATCAATAAAAGTATTTGGCACATTATTTGTTTTTTTCATCTGCTTCTCTTGTAAATAGGTTTGTACATCTCTGACGTAGACTATAAATTACTTTATTACAAGAAGTGTTAAAACATTTCGTGTTTTTTTCGGGGGAGCTGTGAATTCACCTTTCCAATCTCAGTTCTTGTTGTCCTACAATCAGATAGCTGGTTGTATCTCCGAATAATATGTTGGAAGTCACTTTGTTAATTTACAGAAAATAATTTTAAAATAATATCTTAGATTAAAGCCAAGTTATTTTTCTTTGCAGGTCAGAAAACCTTGGTCTCACTTCGTAATGACCCAATGTTCACGGGTTCGAACCTGGCCGAAATCAAACGGACTTTTACCAAATTATGAAAATCAGTAGCACAACTTCCAATGGATGTGAAGTAAAACTGTTCGGTCCTATGTCGGTTGTGTGATGTAAAAGATCCTTGGAAGGTATATGAATAACTTTTCCGGCAAAAAAAACAAACGTGTAGGCTTTTTCTCGCTCACTCGTAGAGCAGAAATCAACGGAGAAACTAGCGCACTTTCATGACTTCCTAGTACATTCTCCAAGATGGTGTGGGCGGGTGGCACTAACCAGCCTAAGGGCTGAGTGCGAGAGATGATTCGTATTTACGGGGAACATATCAAGATCAAGCTTAGACTTGTAAACTCACTAAATAAGCAAAAGGGTCTAGGTTTAATATTGCAATATACAAAGGAGTTTTGTATAAATTCTATCCCTGGTACTTTTATAACACTACACCTTGTAGTTACATTTAAATATTGGTTCTGTGAACATATCCAGCACCCTCCATATCAAAAACGTTAAAGACATCATGTTATGAATTATGTCATGTTCTTATCGTCACTACAGCCTTAAGATTTATCTTTGGATTTCAAGTTGAATTATCTCCTATAATTTTTCTTTGGATTTCAAGTTGAAATATATCCTATGATTTCTCTCTGGATTTCAAGTTGAATTATCTCATATGATTTCTCTTTGGATTTCAAGTTGAATTATCTCCTATAATTTATCTTTGGATTTCAAGTTGAATTATCTCCTATGATTTATCTTTGGATTTCAAGTTGAAATATCTGCTATGATTTCTCTTTGGATTTCAAGTTGAATTATCTCTTATGATTTCTCTTTGGATTTCAAGTTGAATTATCTCCTATAATTTTTCTTTGGATTTCAAGTTGAACTATCTCCTATAATTTTTCTTTGGATTTCAAGTTGAACTATCTCCTATAATTTATCTTTGGATTTCAAGTTGAACTATCTCCTATAGATTCTTCTTTGAATTGAAGTTGAAAATTATCGTTGCTGATCAAGTTAGAAAACAAATGATTACAATATCGTACATTATATCCATAGAGAATAAACTTTGTTTACGTGGTTTAAGAAGTCAGTTCCGCAAAAACTGTCAGGAATTTAAAAAAATCTGCCCCAGGTACTCGATCGATTGCTTAGAATAATATTATAAATGTACATCTTTTGAGAAGAGCCACTAAATGAAAAACCTTTTTAGTGACTACCATATTTAAACTGATAATTTGATTGAAATATATACCTATCATGAAATAAACAGACAGACAGATAGATAGACAGACAGACAGACGAAATGTAAAATGGCCACTTTGTTCGGACAGCTAGATAAATTTTTTTTTAAATATTTTAGAAAGACCTGTCTATGCTCAGTGAAGCAATAATTTTTATGGTTCAAAATGGTTTGTGTTTTACCGCCAAAGCTATACAACTATAAATGTCCTTCCAATTAATATCTCCATTAGTTGGATGTCAAAAACACAACATTCATAGAGACACAGGAATCAAGTGCAGAAACACTCATTATGGTTCAAACTCTAACAAAAACACTAATTTATTTTAATTAAAAAAAATTGCTTCACTATACAATGCACAGACTGTTACATCCGAAAATTGCTGCATTGCACAATGCACAGACTTTGTTACATCCGAAAATTGCTTCATTATACAATGCACAGACTTTGTTACATGTGAAAATTGCTTCATTGTACAATGCACAGACTTTGTTACATCCGAAAATGGCTTCATTGTACAATGCACAGACTTTGTTACATCCGAAAATTGCTGATTTTTTTTCTTAGCACTACGTCTTACTACCCGTTCAGATAATACATTTTATTTACTAACTACGATAATGATTTTAAGGTTTAGGAAGTTTATATTTAGAGGAAGTGTATCCGCATTTGCGTGGAAAACCATTTTGTAGAAACCACTCTCGGTACACCTGAACGAGAGTATAGTCCAACACGAGATTTGCTGATATTTGCTAATATATAACAATACTAGCGTCTTTTCTGCGCATGCATCTGTACTTTTAATCATCACTAAAAACTTTGACACCTAAACCATTACCCAAATTATGTACAAGTTTTCATTATATATACTGGATTTGCTAATAATCGCCACAACAGCTGGTCGGTAATAACTGATATTTGGCTGAATTAATTACTTGTTTTTATAACATCGTCTTGCTACCTCTTCAGCCTATACACATATATGTTAATTACACTAATGGCGTAGGGATGAAGAAGGAAGCATTCTAGAGAGTAATCTTCCCGAATTTACATAGAAGGAGAGTGGGAAGCATTTTGGGAAAAAAAACATCCTTTGTAGACCTGACCGGGATTCGGAGTCCCGATCTTCCCGTCATCAGCAGGCCAGAATTCAGTATTGAATAAGTACGGAAACAGGACTTGTGTGTATCCAGAGGCATAGTATGTAAAGGACGATATGGTATGACGTCATACGAGTTTGTCAGAGGAAATATCTGTTATTATCATTATTCTGTCCTACGTCAGATCCATTCCTTTTTTCAGTGAAATTAGACCGCCAATGCAACCTGTTCTTTGCCTCCTCCTTCAGCTCCCAGAATTTTCTTCTTTCCTTTAAGTTATCCAATATTTGAATCCTCCTTCTTCCTAAGCTCTTCTTTCCTTCAACCTTTTCTTCTATGCCGTCATGTAGAAGAAAGTTCCTCTTAAGGATGTGTCCTATCCAGTGTGCTTTGAACAGAAGAATCACAACCAAAATGGTTCTCTTCTCAACCACTATTCTTAGGACTTGTTCATTTGTCACGCTGTCTGTCTACCTGATCTTCTCAAGTTTTCTCCAGTAACACATTTCAAATCGCGCCACGTTTTTCTTTTCCATCTTCCTAAGAGTCCAAGTTTCTGCTCCGGGTTTAGGAACATTTATGAGACCATCTAGCCAAGTGAAATATCTGTATCTGAAGAAAAATTAACGTCCGGCGTTGAAACAAAAGGGTTGTATATATGTTTAAAAAAAAGCTTTTTCTTTGTATGCCGCACCGGAAGAGGTTCGTCCTCTCCAATTATACCCTACCATCTTCTTCTCTGATCCTTTTTTTCCCCGCCATAATCAACGTGCAACCAAGTTTTTTAATTACTAGTATACAGATGGCAGCACTGCTTTTAGTCACGGCGCCTTCCCGCTCGCTTGGGACGGACAGAGACAGAGAGATGCGGACCGGAATGAGGTTATGTTTGTTTTAGGTGAACATCATAATTAAAGGTTTTCCGAGTGCAACAAACGAACGTCCACGTTTCAATGCATGTACTTTAACGAGTTTGTAGCCTCCCCCCCCCCCCCCAAAAAAAAA
>CABFWO010003864.1:34914-54633 GCA_902155825.1 Timema genevievae | reverse complement strand
GGGTTCATCTACTAGGGGGTACACCACACTGTGAGATGAACTAGGGCAAGTGGGGGTTCATCTACTAGGGGGTACACTACACTGTGAGATGAACTAGGGCAAGTGGGGGGTTCATCTACTAGGGGGTACACTACACTGTAAGATGAACCAGGTCATGTAGGGTTCGCTTATGAGACTCCTCATCTTAACAAGTGCACATGCAGTCTCTACTCACTAGTGGGGCTCCGGGCGGTGGCCGCGGACTGCGTGGAGCCGAGGCTGGACAGGGAGGTGGTCTTGGAGCTCAGCCCCGGCCACCCCTCGCGGGGTTCCTTGTGCTGGTTCTTGAGCAGGAACCCCTCAGGGGTGCGGGCGGCGCTCGAGTTCTTGTACCAGTCGGGCACGTTCAGTTTCTGCAAGGAACGCTGCACCCGGAGCTGGTGCTCCGACATGACCCGCTCTCCGCCTTTCTGCAGCTCGTTCTCCGGCGGCTGCAACCACATCACGACCACATCACGACCACATTACATACATTTAGACCTGGGCATGACATGAGAGACTCTGGTTTGAATCCCGGCGATGGCTCTGATGAATCACCGCAATTTAACCTGTTGTTCGAGTCATCGAGCTCGCCGGTTTCCGAACCAAAGTTTCTCAGAGTGTGATTGTACAATACATCGTAAAATGAACAGTGCCCTGGACGATCACGACCACAATTTGAGGCCCAAACAGTTATTTAAATAATATAGTTACTGATAAGCGTGTGTTGAACTTTTTTAAATATAAAATAAGAATTGCCTGGACAGGTATGTAAACCCCGGACCAGTGGTTGAGTCGATAATCCACTGTCGCGGCTGAAGTGAAAGATCAACGTTTCATTTAACAAAATTTGACAAAGAACAAAGATGTGTTTTTGTGGATAATAACAATGTAGCTGGTAGGAATCAAACCTAGGCCTCCTGGAATTATATCAAACAAGTCGACCCCTCAACCTACTTGGGTGGTACCTCGTTACTAAATACCTGATTGTAGCAAAAAATAAATATTATCAGGTATATTTAACTGAAGGTGAAACTATTACGTGTTGGGTGAAACATTAATGTTTAAATTTTATTAGAAATAAAAATTGCCCCAAAAAGAGCGGGGGAGCTTATGTACTAATTAGGCTGATGGTTTTGGGGATTAGGTAGGGTATATTTTTTGGAAGTGTACCTGCATTTGGGTGAAGGGTGAGTGTAAAACCATTTTGAAAAAAACCCACCCTCAGTACATCCTACCAAGATTCGAACCTGGATCTCTCCATCATCGGCAGTCTAGTCTGCTGCGAGAGTGGCACCTTAGACCATGCGGCCACCGAAGCAAGTTATTCAATATCTACCAAAAGTAACAACAGCAGATCACATGACCTGACGTATGGACACTTGAAAGCAGATCTGGTAATTTTTTCTAGCTGTCAGATATATGCCTATGTTAACAACAACTTTTATTTGGTGTTTTCTAAAAGTTTCTTCCAATGAAAATTGGACTCTAATCTTCCTTGGAATGTATTACCATTTGATACCTGGTCAATGAGTTTCGTAAAGATAACAATTCACATCTACAGTTTCAACTAACACTGCTTACACTGGCAACATAACACAACACATTACACCACTGATATTAAGTAATATTTACATAAGTACACCATGCCTTTCTTTCCACAGTTTATTAGAAGCGCCTTCAATAAAAATTAATGCAATCATTAGTCTCAAAAGTTTTACGTGGCGATTTTTATTTGATCCTGAGTAAAATTGCCGAACCTTTCCAAAGCGCTGTCCCCCGGTTAACTGAACTTGTGAAAGTCACGGTATGTGCTGCAATACACGGCGCCAGTATTACGGTAAGTCATGTTCTATATTTGTCTTTTTATCGACACGATCTTGACCTACGACATCTGACCTACTAACCTTGACTGAATAAAAAAAATGTTTGTTGTGGTGTACAAACTGCAAGTGCTGCCATTTGCGAATACGTGCTGTCTACGTTACACCGAGCCCTACGCGCGTTTTAAGGTGAAGCTCCTTATCTTTATGTTCCTTAAACTCATTCGACAGTGAGGATCATTAAGATCTTTTGAGTCTCCAACATAATGTAACATATGTGGGGGTTGTCTTGTAAAAGATAGCAAGTAGCAATGTCTCAGCTTATTCCAGCAACAGAGACCAGGTCAGGAAGTGTCATTAGATGGTATTATCTGACCCTCGTTCTCGGCCGGGCATATTTCACGAAGCGGGTTGAATCTTAAATTGACGCACTTAAGCGCTCTAAGCGCCATCACACTTAGACGCCAATGCACAAAATGTAAAGAGAAAGAAGAAAAAGGGCAGTTCACCCTGCGAGGCCTCTTGTAAACATAGACTACTATTAAGTGATAACACTCTCCCTCGTCCACTGACGGGTACACACACTCACTCTACTATTTAGTGATCCAATTTTATTTCAATGTTCCATATGTAAATATTGTGGACATGTTTTTTGTACAAACTTTGGAGAAACTGTGATTCGACGTGAAAGCACACAAAGTGTTCAAGTGAGAGGAGAAGAATGGAAGAAATGAAAGGAGGAAGGGTGGTGGAAGGATGGAGGAAGATGAAGATATTTTATAAAACTGACCCGGCCACAGGCTGGAAACATGATGATGGTGATGATGTTGCGCAATGTCCAGGACAACAACAGTTGTCTCAAACCAAACAACGACCCCAGATAATATTTTGTTTTTTAAATTAATTTAAATACGACAAAGACCTCTTTAAGCCATAATATAAAGTGCATTAGAAACTTCTCATTATTGTCTAACAGATGGAAGCACTAACTAAATATGAAGTAAAATTGGACATTTCCCTTTTTTCCCCCTGTATTTTATAGAATAAATATAAAAGTATAATACCACAGGAACAGGTAGGATGGTTATAAGAAGGTCACTCACTGTCTGAAACAAGACTAAGGATCTGGAGTTTGATTTCCAGCGAGAACAAAAAATGCAATTACGACTGAGAAATTGGGTTAACTTCATCTCACTAATTTGATTTGTTAAGGAGCCGGTCTAGTTCGATGAACGTACCTTCCACCTTGCTCCGTCCCACACCGACCAATGGTATCTCCTCATGAAACTTCTGTAGCTCGCCTCGTTCCTCATTGCGTTCTGGATACTCATACCTCTCAGGCCTGGTTCACACCACGTCACCAACAATTAGCGTTTGTTCCCCTGCCTTAAGTGATTAGGGTCTGGTCTCAGTGTTTGTCCTAAAATTAAGGCGTGGGAGATTAATTATGCAATCACGACCACCCAGAGTTGCTAAGTTTGTCGCACCACTAGACCTGACACACTGGACGGTAAGAAGACTAGACTCTAACCACGACACACTGGACGGTAAGAAGACTAGACTCTAACCACGACACACTGGACGGTAATGGAGTAAGGTGGGTTGGCAGGGAATTGCGAGTATAAGGGCAGTGTGTTTGAAGTAATTATGGCAAACATTATTCTCCACCGGAAAAATTAATCAAATATTGCTCAAGAGGAGACATAAAATAGTTTAATTTTCTACATATGGAGCACTTGAACTAGAAACAAATAAATACTAGAGCCCTCATAATTTGTTTTACATTAAATATTATGAAAATTTAACAACGACCGTTAAATTTCACAAGCATAAAACAAATGGAAAACCTCCCATGTTCTGGCTACGCCTTTGGCAAATGTCCGTTATCCAGATTTGAAAACATAGGCAATCCCAATATTGATGATATTATTTAATATCGTGAAAAAAACTCAACAATATTCTAAGATTGCCTCCGAGGAGCCTGAGGTAACTACAGCGGAGCACAGTTTTAAAAACGCTGCTCTAATGCGTCATTGGCGTGTTTTGACTGTCCTGTTGATGACGGGGAAATCGGGGTTCGAATTCCGGTCGGGTCTACTCAGGGTGTTTTTTTCCTAAATGGTTTCCCACTCTACTTTCACGCAAATTCGGGTATATTATCTCTAAAATTCGTCCTTCCTCATCCGTACTCCATTAGAGTAATTATCATGTAGGCGAATAACCTGAGAAGGTAGTAAGACGCGGCGCTAATAATAATAATAATAAAAATGTTAATTTAAAAAGTTTCTCATAAAATAATTATTCTCAGGACAAATATTCAACAAATGTGTGGATTACGATGTGTGGAAAAATACTTTCTTAGTTTCTACTGGAGCAACATTTAATTTATTTCGTCAAAAAAAATTGTTTATTATGAAAACCGAAAGAAAAAAAAAGCCGCACTTTTCTCGTGTACCCCTTTTCCCTCTTCCATTCCGTCTGAAGGCGCTATAATAAGTCTCATCAGAAATCACCAAACGCCAGAAACAAAGTGGGTGTATAATGTTCCTGGGTGGAGCTGTTCGGCAGTAGGAGAACAAACAGGGGAGGAGGAAAATACAAATGACGATACAATGTGTTTTATTAAATGACATTGTTATATTCCCAAAGATCCATTCTACGCTGCTATGACAGTTACCTTTCGTTTCCCAGACATTTAGCTCTTAATGATCAACAGAAATATGTGGAGTTTTGTACTTATCAGAGGGAAAATGTCAACTTTTAAACTATGTTTACAAGTCTATATTATGTATAGGTTCATAGAAAATAGTTCTGCGTTCATTCCAGTAAACAAAAAACTCGTGTACTGTTAAAGGTTCTGTCAATATTTAACCTAAACGCAGCACCTGATTGGCAGTACCTCAGCTACCTAGACAGCCCCCCGCGCACCACGTTTTACTACTCGTCCAAGATGACGGCACTAATAACAGTAATGAGGAAGGAGGAAATGCACCCGAATTTGCCTGGAGGGTGAGAAACCATTCAAGAAAAACCATCCTCGGAGCACCCGTTTGATTTAAACCTTAACCTCTCCAATCTATTGTGAACCTAACAACTTAAACCACGTGATAAACGATGCAGTTGTTTTAAACGGGCGATAAGTTAATGTTTTATCTTAAAGTCTAGTGGCACTGTCTACCATCGACTAGGATACCCATAAAACAAAGAAGGAAAAAAAGTGAATAAAAAGGAAATATAACCGCCTGGAAAGAGGATAGGAAACCGAGTTGATGATAAAGCAACCAACCCTGCAGGTGATTTAATCACGTGTGTATAAAATTTATTCGTAGTATGTACCTCCCCTCTGTCCAATATATTTGTTTGTGAAAAAAAACTGTCGGCATTCTAACATCCTTTTGAGATGCCTTCCCCCCCTTCTTCTACCAGGACCCGTTTCACCCCTCAACCAGGGTAACATTGACTCGTGCTAGAGTTGGGTAGATTGTGTGCTGGTATAGCTGAGTGTTTAGAAAGTGGACGCTAACAATGTCATGTTTGGTGCAGCTTAGGAACTCAACAGGTGGATGTGTTGTCTTGCAAACCCCGCCCCTCCCCCTCCCCAACTCTTTGGGAACTAGGGAATATGGGGGGTTGGGGTTAACATCTGTTACAATGTCTGCCAAGTGCGAGTTGTTGACCGGAACTGAAACGTTTTACTTTTGTCAGAAAGTTAATAGTTTATACTTCTACACCCATGTGCACACATATATATATGAGTAGTACACCCCGTTTACCCTGAAAGGCAGCATTCTAACCTTGACTGATTACACTATGGTGCAGAAGATCGGATCATAATGGAACCGAGAGAGGTTTGTTTTAGTCTCTCGATTTAAGATGCCTCTGAAAGGGGGCAGGCTAAAGGGTTGGGTCCCCCCCCTCCCCGTGGTCACCACAGATCCAAGCACTTATAATAGTGACGTCAACAAGGTCAGTTTGTCTTTCTCCCGGCACCTTCACTGAATTAGGACCCAGCTTATCGCATTATATTCAAAAGGTCTACCACTAAACGTATTAAAAGTTACCCTTAAATTTCCAAGAGAGATAAAAAAAAATCACAGATATAATAGGTTTGGTCCATTGTGTGCGACCACCGATGACGGGGAGATAAAGGTTCGATTCTCGGTCGGGTGAATTGGGGGCGGGTTTTTACAAGACAGTTTTCAACTCTCCTTCCAAGCAAATGCGGGTACACTTAATATAAATATAACCTTCCTAATCCCTAAAAAAATTTTTTTACGTAATTAGTACACTAGCGTATAATCCGAAAGGGTAATAAGACGCGATGCTAAAAAAAATTGTGTTCCCAACCCCCTTTCCCCCAAAGTAAATTTCTGGGTACGCCACTGATCCCGATATGAAAAATTACGTCAATGTTTACACAAACTTCTAACGGCCGATGCGAATAGCCCGAGCGGCGGCCCAAAGTAACTCCAATCACATATTTCATTAGCATAATAATATCCAAAGAATATAATAACTATTCGATTCAAAAGTTAAGTACGTACTTGTTTCACTTTTACACTCTCAATTCAGAGGTGCTTTCGTCGCACAAAGCCAAAACAGCTGTGCCGAAGAAACCCGAGTCTTTCCGAGCTATAAAGGTATCGAGGAGAGGCAGAGATGACGTCACACAAGACGTAAATAATATTTAAAAAAAACGGTATCGAGCCGAGGCGGCCGTACCCGACTTTTACCGAGCCGATGAGCCGGCGACGTCACTGACCCGCCGAGGGAAGCCGAGTTTGACCGAAGCAGCTATATGACGTAATAGGAAAGAGTATCGATTGGAATTAGCTGGTCCTCCCCAACCTTCACCCGGTCGAACTAGTGATGGGCATAATCGAGTGATTTTAAGAATCGAATAATCATTCGATTCTTTGAAAAATAATCGAATGAATCGAAAGAATCATTCGAATGATTTTGAGAAGTAGTAAAGAGTCGGTAATAATTGGATGTTAGCTATTACTACTTCTTAAAAGTAGTTACTAGTTGGTGGTTTTGCTTTGTGCTACTATTCTCCTCACCCTGCTGTCGGCTCTCACAACACGCATTCCTTTACGTTTGCAACTTATCAACACTTTTCTTTACTGTATTTAGTTCCTTGTGTCGGTGTCAAAGATCAAAGTACAGCCACAACAAAATACTACACAGTGAACGCTTTAGTCTCATAAGTACCTCGCCATTAATAGAAATACTTTTGCGTGAGAGTCATAGTAAATAAATAAAGAACATATCTTTCCATTCTTGTTTAAGAATCGAAATAATTGACCCTCTAATATTTCCTAAACATAAACAATTATAAGCTTACAATCCTATTTATATATCGGTTAAGTGATGACATATTTTCTATTTGAATTCCAGGCGGCATATAATTAATTGATTCAGATATTCAAATAGAAAATATGTCATCACTTACCCGATATATAAATAGGATTGTAAGCTTATAATTGTTTATGTTTAGGAAATATTAGAGGGTCAATTATTTCGACTCTTAAACAAGAATGGAAACGTAAGTAAATCAAACATAAAATTTACTACCCGAAAACGGCAACATAAGTTTGCTGTATAGTGACTTTTTTTTTCAGTTATAAGAATATAAAATTATTTGAATGAATAAAATGATAAGATGATCTGAATATTACGGCCGGGCAATGTTTTATTACATTTATAAAAAATATATACTTATCTATTTAATAAATTTGAGTCAACTTAAAAAATATATTATCTCACAGCCCGTTCGGGCTATTCGCGTTTGGTTACACAATGGTGGTGGTATTAGAAAGGTAGAAATTAAAGGAAATGTATCTGAGTTCACATGGAAGAAGAGTGGGAAGCCTTTTAAGGAAATCTCAATAACCAGGGGCGGATCCAGGATTTTCTTGAGGGGATGAAGATTGCCAACGATCGCAAGGGACAACATTAGAACAACAAAAACCAGCCTGTATTACTCACGACCAAAATAAAATTCTACATTAAGTCGGGAAAACTAGCCTCACAAATAACTCCGAGACTCGTCTATCATCATCCACAAAAAGGTAAGTTTTTATTTGAACTTAGTGTACATTAAAAAAAATGCTAGCGTAAACTATTGGTATTAGTTTGCAGTGTGAAAGTGTAAATGTTTCCTTTACTCATATTCCATATTTATTATTCGCTTAGAAACAATTATTGGAGAATCGGAAGAAAAAAAACACATTAGTTTCAAATATAAATATTGTAACAAAAACATATTTTACTGTACTTAAAAATTAGGTGGCATATTCAAAACAGGAATTTAAAAAAAAAGCGCAACAGAAAAAGAAACAATCTACGTAGTATCAATAGTTATAATGTAGCAAAATAATCGAATCATTTTGTTACTTTCATTCGAATTATTTTTGGCTGCTATTCGATTTTAAACTGTATAACCACTTAAATTTTGTATTATATTAGCCTTGGAATCATTTGAAAGCGTAAGGTTGATTATTGTGTAGCAATTTTAACAATTTTTTGAAAATGAACCTAATAGAAATGAAGACCTGTATTGAGATAGCCTAGAAGTATTCGAAACCATAAGGTCGATTTTATCCAGTGCTGGTAAGGAAGTAGTAAATGAATGAATCGGTCAGCTCGCATCGAGTCAGCTACTGTTTTCATTCGAATGATATTTTCATTCGAATGATTTTGAAAGAATCGAATGAATCGATTATTCAGAATAATCGAATGAATCGATTCTATTCATCCGATTCTGCCCATCACTAGGTCGAACCATTCCGAAGATACATTGCTGGAGATAACTTGTCAAGTGAATTTACTATCTGTCTTCCGTTCGCTGCACACCCAAAACCCAGGACTTGAGGCGGCGGCGAGACGCAAAGATAAAATGTACGGCCTGTCAAAATATACAAAAACTTGTCTGGGAAACAAAATGTCCGCCAGGACATAATACAATTATTTTAAACAGGAAGGTGCACCCACTTCTGTGGTCAAATCATGGTATCTACTCAACTTGACCAATGAAATTCCCGACTTTTTCCCTGATTTCCCCTGAGCATTTCCTAAAATTCCCGACTAAAAACTATGTCCACACCCTTCTGTTACCCTCACCCCACGGTTTTTGTTGTTGTTGTTGTTATTATTATTATTATTAGCACCGCGTCTTACTACCCGTTCGGGTTATACGCACTTACGCTAATGTGTAATGGTAGGGTGATTGCGAGATGAAATGGAGGACCTACAGTTTAACGTGGAATCCGAACCACGGTGGAGGCCCGGCATTCCTCACATTCACAAGTTGTTAATTAATACACGTCTTGTCAGAGGTGAAGGAAGGGATTGGCAATCAGATAAATCTGTGCCGGGACCGAGGATTGAACCCTGGACCCCCAGCACAGAAGTCTGACACCTTACCCCTAAACCTCTAGCTCACCCACGGTTTATGTTAATCTTTTTTTATGAATAATATTAAGTTTTAAGATTTAAGTAAAGTTTTTCTCACTTTCAGAACACACTCGAACTGTTTAGAGAAGCACGTACGTTAATTATTTATATTTATGGATATAATTACAAACAAGATCCAATGACCAAGACCCAAGAACCCAACTAATACACTTAATTTACCCTGGAAAGTAGTGATCTAACCTTGACGTATTACACTATGGACATATCTTATAATCTATAACATAGTGGAATAAATCAAGGTACGCGACCTTACAGAGTAGACGAAGGGTAAATACATATAAAAAAAAGTTAGTAAAATCAAGCATAAAAACAAACAAAAGTTTGTTGTATTTAGCTACATTATGAAAAAGTATAGATAAAATTGAGCTAACTTTTTAAATCAAAGTATTTATGTATTTAAGTATTTAGCCTAATTATTAAAGTGCAAAGCTTTTAACTACTGTGATGCCTCTTATGTAAAAAGGTTATCTCATATTGCTTTGCAAACACCCATTTACATATTAATTAGTCTACAAATGGCGGTTAGTGTAACCAAGCAGCCAGCCTTACAGGCAATTAAAAGGCAATCTTTGGATTGTAAAACAGCCATAGCTACACTCGGGGACAAGCTCTGAGGAGGAACTAGTATTATCTTCGCTCTCTGTTGCCAAATATGTCTGTCACACCTGTTAAGGAGGCTGCCTAGGTATCTGATATATCGCCAATCAGATGTTGCGCTTAGGTTAAATATTTACAAAACCTTTAACATTACACGGGTTTGTTGTTCACTGGAATGAACACACAACTATTTTCTATGGCCCTAAATGTGTATATATATAAAGTATGATTTCGGTAGGAAGAACAGTAGAAGTTAGTAACTTAAGTCACTAAAACAAGTTTAATATATTTATACGTCAAATCATGTGATCTGCAGCTTTCAGGTTTGATAGATATTATCAATACCTATAAAATAACACAAATAAGAAAGTAAAGTGCTACCAATGTTGAGCGCAAAGAAATATGTTAGAATTTTCTCTACTGCTCTTCCAACCAAAATCAGGGTATGTACTTGTAAACATCGTTCGAAAGTTGACATTTTCCCTCTGAAAAGTACAAAGCTCCACATATTTGTGTTGATCATTGAAAGCTAACCGGTATAGGAGCGTAGAAGGGATCTTTGTGAATAGAATGATGTAATTAATACAACACGGATTGTATTATAATTTTAGTATTTTCCTCCTCCCCTTTTCGTTCTCCTGCCGCCGGACAGCTCCAACCAGAAGCTTTACAAACCCACTTGGTTTATTAAAATTCCCGCTTGACGCACGAAGCTCAGACAAAAAGACACAACATCCAGACACAGCAGAATGTCAACGCTGCTACCCTGCAGTTCTTTCACAGGTTGTAACCTAGTGTAGATTTCGCTGTCACTTGTGTACATTAAAACATAGGTAGATGCTAACGAACCACTAGTAAACCTCTGAATTAGTTCTTGATTAACACCTGATTGTTTCACACGAATAAAGGACCTTCGATAGATTCGTCACGGTTTTATGAACTTGGCCTTGAAGAGTTAAATTAAAAAAGAGGTGATATTTTAAAAGCACACACGAAGCCATTCCTCCATTAGGTACGGGCGTGATATAAATACAAACATGCGCATGTTTCATTAACATTCATGAAGAATTGCTGCTATGCGAGCGAAGGGAAATCGTAAAGGAAGTTGGTAATTGTAAAGTTAAGTTTGAAGTCGCACGGAAAGTCACAACACAATTATTTATCGTCGACGTTTTCTACGCCATTAATTTTTAAGGCGTCCACCTCGGTCAGAGAGAAAGTATCAATCGGAGTTAGGCCACATGGCTTAAAATGTACAATGGTTTGTGTCGTTTTCTGGAACTGCTTCTCTATTTTGTCTAAGCTTGTACTCTCTTTCGACCTTACCCTACAACCACCCTTTGCCATGCCAATAAGAGGGGAAATAACACAGCTAAAATTACTATCTCAAGGTAAAGAGGAAAGCTCACTACTAGTACTCAAATATCTTAAAATGTTCTGTCGTTAGCCAATTAAAAAATTACTGTATTTGTTAGAGGAACGATAAATCTAGAGGCCTTCATCATCGAGACTAGTCTTATAGCTCCTCAAACACGAATAAAGAGACGTTGAAAATTAGACAATGTCACATTTTCGCACAAATTAATAAAACTTAAAACTATTGGGCTGTTAAGGGAAAATAGCCCTGTTGGAATCTTTCGACTTGATTTTGGCGTAAACCTTTTTTTTGAAATAACGCCCCGAAGAACCAAATATTGTGTTACAAGATGACAGCCTGCGCGGCTATTTCTCGCTTACTGAGGCGGCCCTCACACACTCAAGGCCGGTTAACCGGGAAATTAGACAGGCCCACACAACTACGCTATGGTCAGAAAACGTACCCAAGTGTGGTTCCCTGCATTATTCGTTCGAAAACGGAGAGCTTGGGATCGGTCGGTTAGGTCTTAAATTTTAAAACCATGTTTCAATTTTGTTGCATTTTTTTCAAATATAGTAAAACTACTATTAGCTTTTAAAAAAAATAGATTACAAGAAATAGCACCATGTCGAGACGAATAATGCTTGAACCTAGGTTGGGTGTTATCCGTGGAGTGAGATGGGCTTAATGGCTACTTACAGGTTGTTCGCCTATATACCTTGGCCAGGGGTGTACTGGCGCGTCCCACGAGGCCCGGGACTATAAATATGACAACCCGTAACATTCATTCATAAATACCCCTGATGCCATGTACCAGTGATAGCTCAAGTGGCGAGGACAAGTATTTATAGTTTTATTAGTCTACTAGGTCGTAAATTTAATACAGAGTCCATTTCAGCTCCATTAATGATGATTATTATGTCTCTAATGAGTCCACTTAAAACAACTGCCTCTACTTTCTGATTACATTAGCAAAAATGCTTCTAAACTGTTATATCATAATTGGGAGTTTTTATTGATATTTTTTAAGTTTGTAAAATGATCCTCCAACCACTACTTGTGTAGATTACAAATCTAGTAGCGGAAAGTGTTCAATAAACAAATGTTTACGAATATATTGTCTATAAACAATAACAACAAACAACAAACAGGACGGTTTTACATTTAATGTCATCATATCTGCACAACTGATGTTTTCTGAGCACCCACAGACTTACTAACTGGAACATGTGATTACAACTAATTTTTTTAAAATTTATTATTGAAATTTAAAATATATGCTGCAGCCCGAATCAAACCAGCTCACCAGGCTATCTCCCAGTCCACCCTGTCTAAAAAGATATCTCCCAGTTCACCCCTGTCTACAAGGATATCTCCCAGTCCACCCCTGTCTACAAGGATATCTCACAGTCCACCCCTGTCTACAAGGATATCTCCCAGTCCACCCCTGTCTACAAAGATATATCCCAGTCCACCCCTGTCTACAAGGATATCTCCCAGTCCACCCCTGTCTACAAAGATATCTCCCAGTCCACCCTGTCTAAAAAGATATCTCCCAGTTCACCCCTGTCTACAAGGATATCTCCCAGTCCACCCCTGTATATAAGGATATCTCCCAGTCCACCCCTGTTTACAAGGATATCTCCCAGTCCACCTCTGACTGTAGTCGCTCTGAGCAATACAGGAACCTGCACCTCCCTGGACAGACCCGAGTGAGGAAGATTTGAAGGGTCCTTTGGGCGCCGTTACCACGTTTCTGCAAGAACTCTCACAAGATGCAGGCAGAGATAGAATGACCGAGATGGGTCCTCGGAGAATACTCTCCAGCCGTTATCCCTTCCCTCCGCCATTTTAAACGTGTGATTGTGGTGTGCGCGCGTGCCGCCGGCTGCAGCACTGTTTGCTCGCGGAAACTGACAGCAAAGAAACAACTTTTGACGTGTAACTATGTAAATAAAGATATGATTACAACCAGCATCGGTAAGCATTTGGCAAAAGCAAAATTAGAACCAATTAAATATTTTTTCTTTTTAAATTCTCTATAAAGTTGAAAACTGCACCCACCCAGATATGACGTCTCTGTATCACCTAGGTTCTATCCGTGGGGGTGGGACGGCTATTATGTCGAATGATTTAATAAAACAGAGCATTGAAAATAATAAATAAAACCGGAGAAAAAGTGATGTACGGATAAAGATATGTAGACTCGTTTATTATCTAAAGCACGACTTGTTCAGTTCTCTTGAAGAGGTTTATCATCTCGAGCTTCCTCTAGATCTTTACGGTCCGCGCAGGATAGAAGGATAGATGGAGAGCCGTCAAATGTTTACTGGCCATCTCAACGTACAGAGATCACGGTTTCCACAACATTTTAGAGCTTACGTCGTAAAGGGAGGATTAAGTTTAAAACTTTATGATGTCTCCCTTCCAAGATCAGGCGAAACAACCCCCTCACCCCCTCCTCAAAAAAAGTAGTCGCGAAATATTAAAAGTATAATGATCGGTCTTTAAAACATTTCAATAATACTCTACCAGTTTTTTTTTTAACATTCTTGATTTTATTTTAAGAATGAGTGTATCTAAGTACATTTATTTTCAAATTAAATTGTTTCTGTAAGTATATGACTTACAAACTAGCTTAACATGTATAACCTACCCGCTTCAGTGGCCGTATGGTCAAAGGCGTCACTCTCGCAGAAGATTATACTATCGAATCTTAGTCGGATGTGCTGAGGGTGGTTTTTTCCAAAATGGTTTTACACTTCCTCTCTAAGCAAATGCGGGTATACTTCCTCTAAATTCAACCTTCCTAATCCCTAAAGTAATTAGTATACAGGAGTAGAACCCGAACGGGTAGTAAGACGCAGTAGCCTACTAAAAAAACAAACAAAAACCCATGTAACCCTGCTTCGATGGGAACTTGTGTAACTTTCCGGGGACACGTGCAGGTAGGGACCGAGTTCAAATTCCGGCCAGTGTGTAGCGGAGGGTGATCTTTACCTATTCTTCTTTAACGCAAATACATAATCCAGACCGGTAGTAAGACGTGATGGGAAAACAATTTCCGGATGTGGTTTGTAATATGAACATACAAATATCTATAGTAGGATGATGGTATGACGAGCCTTTTAAAGAATACTAACATTTTTTTCAGTCATCATTGATAGCATTTTACAATATTATTATTACTAGTGTTTCTCCTTAGGTCAACAACCCGCGGTTTGGTTCGATGTTATTTCTATCCATCCAGAGCCGTGCATAGACTCAGCCCTTCAGCTGGTTAGTGCTGCCCGCACCATCTGGTAGAAATACCATATACCAGGGGAGTTCAGAAAGTGTGGTGGCTTCCCGTTGCCTTCCACAATGAATTTCTATGAGCAAGTGAGAAAGAGCCTACCAATTTTGCCGGCAAAGGTATTTACACATATAACTTCCAGGATTCTTTTACATGCCATAATCGACATGGGGCAGAAAGCTTTACTTCCCCTCCGAAGGAAGTTGTGCTACAGATTTGTATTGCTTAGTAAAAACCCGTCAACCCCGGCTGGGTTTGACGTATGAACACGTAAAGGTAGATGTCTCTTCCCACCATAATTCGCAGCGTTCCACGCAACATCCTCCCAGACTCAAGACACTCAGGAAAGCTGTTAATTCCGCGGGTTTTAGGAGAGGACCAAGATGGCGAGAAAGATTCCCAGTCTGGGAGTTAACTTTATTTTTAAACTAATTCCAACTAGAGCTAACATCCTACCACACACCAGTTAGCTTGAGAGTGAACGGGAACCAACACGTCACTTGGTTGATTATGACGGGTTAGTCAAAAGGGTGGAGATAAAGAAGGTTTATTTAGACTGAAATGGGCTCAAGGGCCCGCTATTTATTTACAATGCGTGAGCAGGACTATGGCAGCAGATACGGGTTTTATTCCAGACTAGTCTGGGCTCATGAGCCAGTAAATATGGCCTTGTATTCTCGACTAGTCTGGGCTCACGATCTAGGAAATAGGACCGCAGGCATGGTTGCATTCTCGACTAGTCTGGGCTCACGATCTAGGAAATAGGACCACAGGCATGGTTGCATTCTCGACTAGTCTGGGCTCACGATCTAGGAAATAGGACCGCAGGCATGATTGCATTCTTGACTTGTCTGGGCTCACGATCTAGGAAATAAGACCACAGGCATGGTTGCATTCTTGACTTGTCTGGGCTCACGATCCAGGAAATAGGACCGCAGGCATGGTTGCATTCTCGACTAGTCTGGGCTCACGATCTAGGAAATAGAACCGCAGGCATGGTTGCATTCTTGACTAGTCTGGGCTCACGATCTAGGAAATAGAACCGCAGGCATGGTTGCATTCTCGACTAGTCTGGGCTCACGATCTAGGAAATAGAACCGCAGGCATGGTTGCATTCTTGACTAGTCTGGGCTCACGATCTAGGAAATAGAACCGCAGGCATGGTTGTATTTCCGACTAGTCTGGGCTCACGATCTAGGAAATAGGACCACAGGCATGGTTGCATTCTCGACTTATCTGGGCTCACGAGCCAAGAAATATGGCCGCAGATACGATCTGTTATTTCAAGGGGGAAGTTTACTCCCCGACAAGCTTGAGTTTGTTTTGACGATCGGTCCCTCTCAGCCGTTATCGCACCACATTCGTTTTGTTGACAGCGTGTTCATATTCCTAGCCTCAGCTTGTTCAAACACACGTCTATTTCCTTATTGCCCGCCTAGGATCGTCGGCCGGAACAGTGTTGCCAAACCTACAGTCTCAAGCGATATTACTAGGACCACTAAAATTGATTGTATTTTATTCACCGGCCAGTTTTTTCCTAGCACCGCGTCTTACTACCCGTCCGGGTTATACGCATTTGTACCAACTACGCTAATGTGATAAAGATGAGGAAGGTTGAATTTAAAGGTGGTGTACCTGCATTTGTGTGGTGGGAGAGTGGAAAACACACCCTCAGTACACCCAACCAGGATTCGAACCCCGATCTCCCCACCATTGACAGTCCAATATACTGCGAGAGTGACGTGTTAAACCATGCGACCACCGATGCCGGCCCTTCCTGCCATATTGTTACTGTATTATGACCCGCCTCGGTGGCGTAGTTAGATAACGCGCTAGTCTTGTGTTGAGATAGTCTGCCGAGGCCGAGAAGATCGAGGTTCGAATCTCACTCGGGTGAACTGGGGGTGGTTTTCCCTAAATGATTTTCTACTCTCTCTCTCTCTCCACGCAAATGCGGGTTCACTCCATCTATATTCGACCTTCCCAATTCCTAAACCAATAGTGTAATTAGTATTTAAGCGTATAACCCGAATGGGAAGTAAGACGCGGTGCTAAGTATACTGTATTATGAGCAGTTAGCACGCCTGCTTCTGACCCGGTAGGCCGTGGTTCAATCCCGAGGTCGGTGACTGTTTCCTGACGCACTTCCTTACAATATTAATCCCGTTTCCTCCATTCCCCACCGCTAGCGCTAGCTGTTACAAGACTTCTCCCTGGACTCGTTTCTTGCATGTGTCTCCCTGAGGTACCACGTGTACCTGATGGGTCACAGTCACGAGAGGTCCCTGGGTCATAAACCCCCCTTCCCTCCCCCCTTCAACCAGGACATCTTACCCTTCTAAGCGCTGCCATTGGCCCGTCCGCGTTTAATATACATCCCCTTCTATATTTCATCGAAGGGCCGGTACCGACACAGGGCATTAAGACAACCTAGCCCACGAGGGACAGGATGACGAGGGTGAATATTAAGGAGACTGCAACAGAAATGGTCTAGGACGAGGATAAGAAACCACACTGGGAGATTCCACTTCTCTCACTAATGCAGCCGGATAGGATCGAACCCGTGTCAAAGAAGGCCCGCACCGGTGGGTACCTTGTCTAAGGTGTCAGTCTCACGGTGGAATGGTTTTAACGGAGAGATTGAAGTCTAAGTCTTTGCCCAAGGCAGTGGGAGGGTTTTTTCCCTACTCTCTTTAGCCTAATGCGGGTACAGATCCTCTGATTCTAATTCATCCATAATCCTTAACATTTAAGCAGTTTATAGCCTCTGCGTTAAATGTAATAATCACTAAAAAACAAAACAAAAAACACACACACATAAGGCCTTGGATGGTGCGAGTATGGTGATGGTATTATTGCCCACCCTCTATCCAGGCAAATATTTTGGGTTTGAATTAGATAATTAGAGTCGGCGAAGGCCACAAATGTAACTGAAATGCATGCTAAGCCTTAAAGTTGATTCCTTCAGCCACAATATTTTTTATCACCGCGTTTTACTACCGCGAGAGTGGTAAATCATTTGTAAAAACCACACTCACTACACCCTACCGAGATTCGAACCTCGATCTCCCGTCGTCGGTAGTCTAGCCTACTGTAAAAGTAGCGCGTTAGACCACGCGGCCACCGAGGCGGGTTAAATGAACTTGATTATAAATGTGAGACAAAAAATTTTACAATTTGTTTTTTCTGTAAAAAAAAAGAATCCATCTATTTAAATGAGTCACAATAAAGCAATAAAAGAGAATAGAGTTAGTTCCATCCAACACCCTATCTCAGTCGGTAGCGTGTTTGTCTAAGGGTCCTGGGTTAGATTCCCAGTATGGACCAAAAAAAAGTATCATTGATGAAAATATGGGTTTACTCTTTCACAGTGATGAATTAACGGTCGGGGACTGGATGTTGTGCCTGTCCTAGTCTTAAGATATATTATAAGGCATATGAAGCTACGACAAGCCTAGCAAGCCGGTAATGACCACAGTCTGGAAACAGTAATGGATGTTAAGTGTTATTCTCTTCTCATATACTCCAATCACGGTAGGAATTACTCTCTGAAATGTCTTTTTTCCTACAAAAATCCTACTATATAATAGCTTTCTGGTAGGAAAAAAGGTCTTTCAGAAAACAATTCCTACGCTGAACAGACTTTACGTATTGACTACAGCGCTGGGTGGTTGAACGTGTCTAGGTCTGGTGTTAACCAAATATGTAAACACTTTTAAAAATAAAATTCCTTACGTATACATACCCTTCCCCTAGGATTCAATGAGACTACAATTTTACCGAAAAATGATCAACTCTTTGTGTCAATACTGGTTTGAATTTCATTTTCATTTTATCATCAATAAGATAACTAAAATAATTTTAAGTTTGGCTTAAGTATCTACCTACTGATAGTTTTTACACCCAATATGATATATTTATGTATGTTTGTATATAATAGACCCTAGATATTGTGACTCCCCCGACCCACCCCTTTCACCCAGGGGCACCCATGTGGGTTTTACAAATGTAGGGGCGGATTGGAGTCCCGTCTGCCGGGGGTGATGGCACCCACCCCTCCTCCTAGAAAGTAAATTTCAGGGATTTAACCTTGTGGGAGGGAATGTTAGAGTATCTGAACATAATTCTGAGCTAATTATATGAGTTTCAAGAGATAATTTTCGCAACAACAAAAAAAAAGTTTGTGTAAAATTAACGAAAATTAAAATGTAGCCTATTTTTAGCTGAACCCATCGAAAATAAATATTGTATTTTTCCATAAGTTAATTGAACAGAACAAAATGAAAAGAAAGCTGTTGAAGAGTGAATGGGGGGAAATACATGTTTTATCAATTTTATCTGTTAACTCGGATATTAATGATTCAAAGTTGTTAGCAGCAAATTGCAGCCAAATCACAAATACACTATTTTATGTTTTCATAAGAATTAACAACAAAAAAAGAAGTAAATATTACAGAGTGATAAGGGAATAGGGGGGAGCCTCCCTTAGTTATTAGGTCACGAGCCACACTACTGCAGAAAATTGTCCTCTCGGAGCCTGACATTTAGACCGCATGTCCAGCGATGCAGGTTAGTTGAATGTTGCTAACAAAACATGACCCAGCTTGAGACACCCGGTGATAGAATGAGCACCCAGTCTGACGGAGGGGCGGCCTCACGGCAGAACAGGAGCTGCTGTTCTCAATATTGATCTCGCTACAACGAACCCAACGAACCAACGTCACAACTAAAATAAATGGAACGATGTGCCGCGCTTCTCTCCTTTATCTAAATATGGAGACATTTACTTGAAACCAGTAAGATCTGTGGAAATAAATAATATACACTGTTACAGAGAAATATTGAGGAAAAAAATATCAACATAACTGTTCACCAGAGAGCATAGCAACCAATCCCCGATTTCCGAAACCTCAATTTTAAAATATATTTGCCGATAGTTCGGAAACTATTGGTTGTAATTTATTTTTGATAAAAGTTTTTAAGTCAAAAGAACTCCAACTTTACAAAAAATAATCTATTTCGTATCTAAAATAGTCGCGGAGATCTGATCAAAATTGGAAATTTACGTTAGTGACAAGTTCATGTGAAAATGAGAGTTACCATTTTGTTCATACAGTGACTAGATAAGAATATTAGTCAAAATAGGGGGG
>CABFWO010003864.1:12307-32715 GCA_902155825.1 Timema genevievae | reverse complement strand
CCCCCCCCCCCCAATATCAAATTGGCACCGAATGTTCCTGCTTGAGGACTTCCATTAATTATTTAGCTTAGTTAAAAAAAAAGGTTGTTGCGTTTATACAAATTTCAACCTATACCTTGATTTGGTTAGGAAGCACAGTCTGGAAGGCCTTGTTTCGTACCAGTAACCTGTTTAGTAATATTTTGTAAATGACCTTCCAGAACGACAAGAGGAATTCTGTTCTAGAAGGCCTTTTATCCTACCAAAATGTTAGTATACAGTAGGTTTCTGCTCCAAAATAAGGCCTTACAGAATGTGTTTCCAGACCAAATCAGGGTATACTTATCATACACCCCTCCCCCTCTCCCCAGGTTAGTACTACTCGATCTTTCCCTCACTCACCAGGCTACGGAACGGCGACTCCACCTCCGAATCGGAGGCGTAGTTCCTGTCGGAGGCGGGATTGGGGGAGGCGGGCTCAGTGTAGTCTGTAGCGGAGTTGCCCCTGGGCCGCCCCCGCGTGTAGTAGTAGGTGTTGACTGAGCCCGGCATGGCGCACACTGGCTGGGGCGATCAATCGGGGTGCGTCCGGCCACGGACAGTATCAACAGACGCAAGAGCAAGAGGCTCCAGGTATTCCAAACAAACGACACAAGTATTTTTTTTTTGTAACTTGCTGCTTTTTTTTCCAAACACGATTTATAAATTTTTATTAGAGCGTTTCTTTCGCTACGATGATCATAGTTGAGGTGTCGTCCGCAGATTGGCTACTGGCGCTGGTGACACTACTTCAGAGCCTGCGACGTGATAAGAAACACAATCTTATCGCTAGTTAGATATAAAACGAGGACTTTTGGTCAAGGTCGAGAGTCCGCGAATACCGGTAAACTAAACTTCACAAACACAGACACACAAACACAAAGACGTTCGAAAACTGTAAAGTAGGGCGTGTTCAAAGCCTGGGTGGAAAAAAAAACCTATAATTTTATTTAAATAGATAGCTAAAACGTTATTTTAATGGAATGCCCACGAGCTAGAATTCCATTACGTTATATGAGAACTGTAAACTAGGACCCAAATTAATAAATAACTACAAATAGTAAGCTATTTAGTTTTTCTAGGTTGTCACTTTATGAGAAAAAAAGTCACCTTATGGCTAGTTATTGGACATTTAGAAACATTATTTAAAAAAATCTAGAATATTCAACCGGCCACTCTAGAGAACCATTTTCATCTGCACTGGTGTCGTAGTGAGGAACAGATGCCATTTTTTTTCTTTCCGAAAACAAAAAAACACGAGTCTTTTTTTCACAAGCCAAATAGCCGATTGTCTTGCACAGCGGATAGAAGCACACGCAAGATAAAAAAAAAAGCCCCAAATTAAAGTTCTAATTACTTTATTAGAAGGACGAGATTTTCTAAAGGATTCAATAAACTTGTTCTCGACGCCGCGAAATAAAAGAGCCGACGTTTGGAGAGGCGGGACAACCCAAGAATGAATTAGAGAGAAGAAGTCAAAAGAGAAAGAGCAAAATGAATGTCATCACTCATTGGTCCGTTAGTGCTGCCATTTAAGGCAGTAATTAAAGAGGGTCACGAAGAAAAACAACGAACATTCGTACATGCCACTAAAACCTCGTGACTTTGAATGCTCACATCAAGATGACGTTCCTTGTCTAGTTAGCAAGACTGGCGCAGGAAATAATGCTAGAGAATGAAACTTCTGAGTTGAAAATGTATTATTTTTTTGTTATCATACTAAATGCAGCTGTTCATTCAAGATTTATTTTGTGCTTTTTATTTTTTAAATAACAATCGTTTCTTTTCAAAATATCATGGTTTCATAGTTTTGAAAAATATGATGCATCATCTTGCAGAAATGGGAAATTCAGCGATGCATTCGGTAATTTTATCTTTAAATTTTTAAGAAAAATATAAAACCAGTGAAACGATCGGTATCTTTATATATGATACACGAAGTTTTGATTCAAACGTTCATAAACTAAATAAAAAAAGCTAAAAGAGCGGCTTAGTTATCGTTAGAATAGACACCAACTCGCTAAAACTTTTCTCTGAGAGCTGCCAAATACCGCCCACAGAGAGAAAGAATTCTTGAATAGTAAATTGTTATTTTCTGACACATTATAAAGAAAGCTCAACAGCAGACGTCAAGTTGCCTGCATACGTACTTTCTCGACGTAGTTCAAGGTTAATTGCCGTGGCGTCTGAAAGACAATGCCGGTACCGGCGGCTGAGTAAAGAAGAACACAACATTTTAACTCCAGCTGGGAATATGATTAAAAAAGAACACCATCCACAAACCGTGTGGTGTTTTGGGGAAAACGTCTTTCGAGGTTTTTGTCAGTAAAATATCGCGAGGGTATGGATAGAGACAGGGCCTAAAATATTCACCAATAAAATCATTAATCTTTGATGTAACTTTGCCAATCATTGGACCATATCACAATTATAGAGATTTTAAACGATTGTTTAACAGAAGACCAAACCGATGTATCAAAGATAAGAAGATAAGTAACAGCTGATCATAAAGTGCTAGCAAACTGGATCCAAATAAAAATATATATATATTTTTTTAAAGTTGAACTTAATCCAATATCAATAAAGCGAGTCAGTTTTATTTTACCGATTCTTCGCGTCAGTCAGCCGATAAATTTAAAATCTCACAAAAAGTCAGTGGCACGAAATGTTCCATCCAAAACTGAATCTCACTTTCACTTCACTTTTTAAGATGAGTCTTTTGTCAGATATCATAATTACGAGTTTCTGAACTACTCCCTGTACTAACACGGAACCTGTGTTCGGAAACCTATCCTAGCGTGCCTACTAAACTTATATTATACCATTCCTGGACTCTTCCAGGTTTTCCAGGAACCATTTGTCAATTGGTTCCGACTACTTTTTTCTAAATTTTTAATGGTGAATGAAGTTTTGTTTATTACATCCCTCACCTTTTTTTAAAATTAATGGCATCTACTAAACATAAAACATTTATAAAACAAACATTGTACAGCCATCTCATGTTAGAATGGTATATTTAGACTATGTATTTTGTTAATATGAAATAAATACAATCTTTCACTTTTAGTTAAGTGTCCAGTTGCGATATTTATGTGTTTTTAGCTAAGTATTTAAATTCCCGAACTCTTCCCCGACTGAAGCCACCATGATTTCCTGTCCAGTCTTGAGTTTAATTTCACGACCAACAACTATCACAATGAGAAGGTTTATTGTCCGAAACTGGAACCGCACCCGGCACCTACTGAGTACCGACACTCTCTAACAGAAGGATGTTACTGTTCCACCGCGAAGCGAGGATTGTTCCTCCAGCAAACCGGCACGGTCCGACAGTAGATTGGAACTGGAGGCACGACGAGCGGCTCTTTATTTCCTCTCCCCCACCCCCTCAAGACACTCCGCTGACAGGTGAATCGGTTCCCCTCCCCCCCAACCCTTTCGTTCAGACTCTAACTTACATTTTAGTTAACCAGAGAGCACCTGATCACTGTTTCTCTTTCGTCTTTTGTTCTTCGCCACTATAGGGGTGGTTGGGTGACGTCACGACCGTGACGTCGCTGCTGATAACCATGAATGGGGATGTAGCGGGGGAAGGGGGGAGCTATCACAAATGGGGTATAGTCACGTGAATATATAGCCTAGCTAAGGCCCAATTTTCATATAAAAGGACCTTATCCGATGGATAGAAAACTTACAATATATTATAACGTAGTCCGACACCTTAATTCAGCCGGTTGCGTGGCTGCCTACTGAACTGAGGGTCCCGGGTTCGATCCCCGAAATGGCCGAAAAATGTATCATTGGTGGAATGTGGGTTTTACCCTTTCACTTATTCATACGCCAAGTCATGTGATCTGCAGCTGTCACTTGTGATATATATATTATTAATACCTATAGAATAACAAGGACACTAATTTATCACCACGTCTTACTATCTGATCAGGTTATACGCATATATTATTATAATTTACTCTAATGAGGTAGGGATGAGGAAAGGGGCATTAGAGAGGTGATGTACCCACATTTACGTGGAAGGAGAGTGGGGAACCATCTAGGGAAAAATCACCCCCAATAGACCCGAGAGGGATTCGAACCCCGATCTCCCCGTCATCACCAAGCCAGTATAACACGTGAGTGACGCCTTAGATCATTCTGTCACTGAAGCGGGTGATAACACCAATGATATATTAAAATGTTATCAACGTTGATCGCCAAAAGATGTGTATTTTATAAGAGGGAGGCTCTTTCCATGAAAACATATTTGATGGACTGGAACATGACGGCTCTAATCAATATTAACTGATTTGTAGGTTGATGAAGGGGGCGGCCAGACTGAGCGAGCGAGCGAGCGACTGAGCGCGCACGCTTGAAAGATAGAACTGGTTCTATTTTTCAAGCGCGCGTGCTCGACCCGGTACAGTATAGTTTACAGGCGCTATGCAATATTATTGTATGTTGGTTCATTGAGTGCTAGGAAAACTTCTCATTTTGACATTTTTATTATTATCGAGAATGTTTAGCACACTTGCTACTAACGGCCTAATTTAATTGGTAAGATCATAAACCATACTTATATATATATATATTTATATATATATATTTATATATATATATATAAATAACTAATATGTTAAAATACTTCAATATTATCAAAGTAGGCCTTTAAAAATGAGAATTATCATTAGCGTGGAGAGAGGATGAGAAAACCACAACAATAAATCACTTGTTAAAACCCTTTTCAGTTCACTGAGCCAAGATTCGGAGCCTCCTCGTCAACAACTAACGAGAGCTATCTGCTAATCACGCGCTCGCTCGCGCGCTCACCAGTCTGGCTACCCAGTCGCTTGCTCGCTCGAACGCTTGTCAGTCTGGCCGAACCCTTAGTGTCACATTGAGCGTCATTCGAAAGATATGTGACACTTTTTTTTATGTTGTGGTTTCTAATATATTATTTTAGATTGTAGAAAACAGGATGCAAATAGGTAGGTCTTATTAATTGTAACGCATTACCAGCGTAGTTTATTTTAAATCAGCGTTCACTAACTCACGGCCCGCGAGACATATCTGACCGACCCGCGATACTTTTATATTATCATCCGGCCTGCAGTCAGTCATAAACGTTCAAAAAAAAAGTTTTAATTTTACTGTGCATTGGATATGTACATACATAAATCCATCAAATAGTGGTTTGGGGGTACGAGTGCTTGGGAAGGGGGGTGGGGGTGGGGATAGGCAATAACTTGTCAAAAAAAAAAACTAAATCCAAACAAAATAATAATGGCAGTTAGAGATGAAAATGTTCAAATTACTGAATACCAGTGGAAATTGATGTATTTCGTTTTGGGCTTTGATTATAATAATGAAATATTAACATATCCGGTCTATATAGCAAACCCGACGTTAGTGCCACATTCAACCACCGAGCGTTGTAGTCGTTACGTGAGTGTGAGAAAATAGAGCTGCCAATCGCTGTTATTGATTTAAATGGAACTCATTTGATGACGTTTTGCTGTTAACGCCCTGGAAGAGGAAACAAATTAAATTTGAACCATCTAGATTGTAGTTTTATTTTGTTTAAATATGTGGAAGGTTTGTTTTTTTGTTTTTAGCCCGTCCCACCTCTCTAACCTGTACTGTACCTCTTCATGTTGATTACCTGCTTGTATCGTGTTTTTACACCAAACGCCGCCTCCTCCGTAAAACAATCTCCCATATCTTCACGTTTTCTCCTCTCCCTTCACCCCCTGTCTCCCCCTCAGCTCCGTGACGAGGCGCGAAGGACGACCGCATTCTCCGACCGAACACAATCGACCTCTCTTACAATCATTAGCTCTCAGCCGGGATGGTATGGGATTGCGAGTTAAGGGCAGTTTTTTTTTCTTTTGTAGTTTTCATAGCAAAACTTTTCTTTTTCGGCAAAATCAATTAAATAGACCTCGAATATAAACATTTAGTTTAATTTTCTTCAGATAGAAATCTCAACAGTTCTTGAATTTGATGAGAACATTTTCGCTTCATTTAAAAAGTTTCTTATTAATTGTTAAATAGCATGCTCATGGCGCTAGAAGGCGCTAAAATAGTCGAGCAGAAACTCCTAAACTCCAGAGACCAGTGGGTTGATAACGTTCTTGTCCAGCAGTATGAGAACTAACAGGGGAGAAGGAAAATACAAATGACAATACAATGTGTTTGTGACATCATCCTATTCACAAAGATCCGTTCTACGCTCCTATATCAGTTCGTTTCCCGAACATTTAGCTCTTAATGATCAACAGAAATATGTGGAGTTTTGTACTTTTCAGAGGGAAAATGTCAACTTTCAAACTACGTTTACAAGTCTATAGTTTTGTGTTAATTCCAGTAAACAACAAACTCGTGATCTGTTAAAAAGGTTTTGTTAGTATTTAACCTAAACGCAACACCTGATTGGCGATATATCGGCTACGTAGCGTATGGAGCCTACTTAATAACTGACGAGCCGGCGATATAAGTGATTGTCGTCTAGAGAAGATGAGAACCCGGTCCTCACCTCCCAAATCCCCCACCCCAACATAGCGCGGACCCACTTACAATAAAACTATGCCAAACAATTAAATAATTAAAAAAGAAAGAAAACTTTTTACTAAAAATTGAATAAATTTTTATTTACTCTAGGAATATTTTTTTATTAATCAGTTTTTTTTTCCAACGGCGTTCTAGTACCGGTTCGGATTTTTCACATAATACGCTAGTTAAATAAGGAAAGGTACCACTTTAAAGGAAACGTGCCCACATTTGCATGGAGGAAGAGTGGAAAACCATTTAGGAAAAAATTCCCTCAGTATACACCCAACCGGGATTTGAATCCCGATATCCAGGAACAAAGCAGTCCAGTATATTGATAGAGTGACGCGTTACAGACCATGCGACCACCGACGCGGGTTACATTAGTTGTCAACGGTTTAAATTTAAGCGGGTAGGATGAGGAGTGTGACTGGAGAGAGGTTGGGTAAAAACACTCACACTGCACCCAACCTGGATTCGAACACGCCAACATCCTTCCCATCACCGACAAAACATACAAAGCGAGACTGACGCCTTTATTTGTTTACTCACCAGTGAGAGTGAGAGTGGAATAAATCAAATATATTTTCTTACCTCTTCATTTTTTATGAGATGTAAACAATCAGAATTTCCAAAACTGGAACGATGGACAAGAATGTATCTGTTGGAATATAGGACGATTAAAAAAAGGTTATTTAAAAAAATAGATCGATAAATTGCAACGTATCACTGTTTTTAAATTTAATAGGTTTTTTTTTTCAAATTAACGCTATCAAACTCCTCGCAGTCCATTGACGCACCCTGTATATTATTTTAACGCAAGTATTACGGCTGGCTTCTTGCATAGCGCAGGGATCTCGATCAACTTAACGTTGACTTAACTAAACGTTCACTTAAAGTTGACTTAAAGTTAACTTAACGTATGTGTGATCACGATTCACGTAACTTAACGTAACAACTCAAGCCAATCTCGAGTATGATCTGTGATTTGTACTAGTTTTACAGTGATGATCTGTGAATGTTTACAGTTTTCAATTGATATAATAAATATCTATTACAAACCCTTTTTGATAAATTTAGCTTTCCTATTTTAGTTTAATTATTTTGTTTCAATGTCTGATCACTAGAACTTAAGCTAAAGAGTAAACATTAGTCATAATACCAACAAATTAATTACTAAATAGCCCTGTTGACGTCACTCGCATAATAATTGGCTGGCTAGATCACGTGATACCCTTCAAGTAACATTCACTAAAAGTAAAAGACATCCCAGAACATCTCTTATGTTAAGTTAACTGCATCGTGATTGCTTCCATTTAAAAACACGAGGATAACTGCTAAGTTACGTTACGTTACATGGACATTAAGTGAAAGCTAAGCCGTGATCCGGTATAACGCACGATTAACAACGAATAGAACATAGCACTCAGTAGGAAGAGGTTAAAGCACATTATTTTCAAGGACAACGTTCACAACAGGAACAGTTGGATTTGTGAATAGTGCACAATTCTTGATTTTAACTTTGTAAATGCTTATGCGTTATGCGAGGAGTTGAGCATAGATGAACCTTGGACTTGAGACGTATCAGCCAATGAGAATGCAAGGAGAAGTTCTAGCCAATTAAACGCCAGCATGCATAGCAGACGTAATCTTCTTTCCATGTTTGAAATTATTTCTAGTAGCCATACTTGTTCGTTATTAACGAATTTTCTTTTCTTTTTTTAACGTCAATGACTACGATTGTAAATATGATTGAAAATAAAGGGGAAATATTACCTTTTTGACTCTGTTTATGAGAAGTAGGTCTACCATAATATTTATGACAGTGATAAAATCAGAACCAAATAAAAATCAAATTTAATTTAAAAGTACAAGCAAAGTTTAATTTATATTTTATAAATACAAATACACAATTATATG
Source organism: Timema genevievae (assembly GCA_902155825.1). Lineage (NCBI taxonomy): Eukaryota > Metazoa > Arthropoda > Insecta > Phasmatodea > Timematidae > Timema > Timema genevievae. The sequence continues at coordinate 24,237 of CABFWO010003864.1, read as the reverse complement.
AACTTTTTTTATAGCAAAACCTTAAAACAAATATTTTTTTAAGACTTTATCTAATAAAATAAAGAGTATGCCTATTTCTATGAATAAAAGCTCATTGTAAGATAGTGATCATTAAGTTTAATTACAAATCATTGTATTTTTACTACGAATAAATATAGCCCCGTAAACTATAACACTGCTTCTGAAAATGAAAGAGCGTGAGTTTGCTCGCGCCTTAAGTATTCGTAACACTTGAAACATGAGTGTAGCGCGGGTTGACTGGTCGATATCACGGGAATTATTGCAGGTTGCCCTCAAGGGGCATCACGCCAGCTTCGTCCAGTGACCAGACAACAAAAAAAACCCTGACGGCATCTTTCCGTGTTGTGAGTTGCTAAACAGAGTCTTGTCAAAGAGGAGTCCGCTATTTACACACATATCTATTTTGATCGGTACAGTTTAGAATCAACTGGATACTAGGAGTATTCTCAGGAATACATTGTGGAGGTATATCTGGCTAGAATAAAATGAATACCAGTACTCTCAGGAAGCCATTGTGGAGGTATATCTGGCTTGAATAAACTGAATACCAGGAGTACTCTCAGGAAGCCATTGTGGAGGTATGTCTGGCTAGAATAACCTGGATACCAGGAGTACACTCGAGAAGCCATTGTGGAGGTATTCCTCTCTAAAATAACCTAGAATCAGTAGCATTTACAAGTAAAAGGGATGACAAAGCTATGACAAAAGTATATTTTCTAGAAGTGTACGTGTAGCTCAGTGCTGCTACGTTGCGGCGAGGAGAGGAATGACAAGAGACACGTGCCCGGAATGTGAACATGTGGGATAATCCTGGATTGTTCAAGGCGGCGCCAGCGTCTTGTAGTTGACCTTGAGGGCGTGTTGGAACTAAAAAGAGGGCCGCTCTGAAGATGTCAAGTGCACGGTGGGATGTGTGTGTGTGAGTGTGTGAACTGGCACGCCGGCCCGTGGAGCACGGAATGAGGCCAATGGGTGCACGAGGGTAAAAATACACCGCCACGGATGGGTTAACACCTCTCTCTCTCTCTCTCTATCAGGACACATGGTCCGGACAGGGACGTTTCGCTAACAAGAATGAGATAGTAAGTCGAATCTTAGATATGGCAACACCAACGAACTCTGAAGAGTTAGATTTCACACCGAATTCTGCAAGAAACATGCGACATTTTTGATCAAACATACAGCACGTGACATGGGATAGTTCATTCGTAATGGGGTCGTCTGACGAAGAGGATCTGTTGCTACAGTAGAGCGCCGATAATTAGGACGAGAAAAATAAACATCGTCGATAATCCGGATCGCCAAGAAAAAAATATGATTTATTAAAATAACCACAGTGGTATCAATACCAGATATATGGTCGCCAATGGTTGTGGTTGTTATATTTTTGCCTTATTCTATTCCTTCAGAATATATGATATTTAGCATCAAAAACACAATGTGTAAGTTCGTTGTTCAGATAAAGTGAAAATGTTTCTGCACTGAGTTTTTGTAAGTATCCCATCTATGCTTATTTTTTTAAATTTTTGGTATAGGTACTATATTTTCAAAAAATCCGGACTGGGTCGATCTTCAACTAGTCCGAATTATCGACGCTCTAGTGAACTTGCAATTACCAAAAGGCGAAAGAAGAAACTACGTTCTTGGGTTCACCCAGATATTAAAAATGTAATAACCCTTGTATAATTTCCAAGTTAGTAAAACATTTTGACAAATTATTAGTATAAAAAGTACTTTCGAAGAATTATTGACTGTGGTATCCCTAAGTATCCTTAAAGACGATATCAATTTCAGGAATGCCATTTGCCCTGCTGAAAATTTACCCGTGCGATTGTATATTAAATTCTCTTGCAACGGAGGGGAAGTAAATCCGTCAGTCCCATGTCGACTGTGGCACGTAAAAGAACTCTGGAAGGTGTGTGAAGATATCATTCCCGGCAAAATTGGTAGGTCCTTTCGCTATTGCTCATGGAAATCCTCGTGTGCTGATATAATCAGTCGGTTCAGAAAGTGCACGTTAAATACCTCAAATAAATAAATAAATAAAATTCTCTAGCGATTTCCTTTCACAACTTCTCTACCAAATGTGTCTTGGAATAATCCTTTCGCGTGTAGTTATAAGTATCAGAATATCATTCTTGCAACGATGCATATAGAATCAATATTAGATTGGTTTCTTTTAGCACCGCGTCTTACTACCAGTTCGGGTTGTACGCTATGTACTAATTACGTTAGAGATTTTAGGGATTAGGAAGGTTACATTCAGAGGAAGTGGAAGTGAGGAAACTTTTGCGTGGAAAACCATTTTAAAAAACACGCTTAGTACACCCAACAGAGATTCGAACCTCGATCTCCCCGTCATTGGCAATCTAGTCTACTGCGAGAGTAGCACCTTAGACCATGCGGCCACCGAAGCAGGTGATAAACTGTTGATCGTCCCGCATTGTCAGACATTTCCGAACAGATCGACAAACTCAACAACAACTAATCGCTTGCTGCACGTCAAACACTGAACAGTGACGCTTGCTGCACGTCAAACACTGAACAGTGACGCTTGCTGCACGTCAAACACTGAACAGTGAGGCTTGCTGCACGTCAAACACTGATCAGTGACGCTTGCTGCACGTCAAACACTGAACAGTGACGCTTGCTGCACGTCAAACACTGAACAGTGACGCTTGCTGCACGTCAAATACTGAACAGTGAACCATTCCACTCAACCACTGCATAAAACGTGTTGTACACCTCCCGGTCTGAAGTGTATCACTTGTTAACAAGTGTCTGTTCCATCCGATGTGAGAGCTGAATCTTACAACATAAACTGTGCAAACGACATACGACTGAGTACGTGGCTTAATTTGCACCCGATCAGAGTTTGAACCGGGCTCTACTGAGTCAGTCTTGGACGCTGGCTGGTACTCAGATTCTTCTGGTAGAGTTAGCCTTTTCTGTAGCTCTCACGCACTGTCTAGATGCATCTATTCCCCGCAGACTACAGGTCAAACAATAGCATCGCTGAGTGAACTGCAGGTCTTATGGAGAAAAGCTCTAGCTTCGCTTTCTCTCAGTTAACTGTTGCCAAATCTCCTCGCTCTAAGCTATGTCTGAAGGTGGTGTTCTGGGGTAAGAAGGAGCTACTGGCAACATCGACGACACAGCGTTGCGATACTCATCTTATATTCAAGGGTATATTGGCCGCACAAAAACGAGAGAATGTCAACGCTGATTCCCCCTCAATGGAGTCTGATATGAGGGTTGACGAAGAAGTTAAGAGTCGGGGTTTTCCACCCTCCATCAACAAGTAAAAGTGGCTACATTTCTACTAAATTATATGTTTCGTAGGTGTGTATTTATGTACGGTCCTGTGGACTGATATTGAGACACAAGGTTACAGAAAATTAAACTTCTGAAAGATGTTGGGGTTAAGGGTCAAGATTGTTCTAGTTACTCCACAGCATCAATACATGTTCCTCGGCCTGCTATGATGACCTTGACAATCGTTTGCGCCTCTACTGGCCTGGGCATATGATTACATTTATGGTAGGAAGAACCGTATTCGACAAGGACAAACGTCACTAAAAATATTTTATACATTCATACGTCAAATAATTTTATCTACGCCTGTCACTTTTAAATAACACTAATACTATAGTAAACCCAGTGGATCATGGCTGCAGATTGTCCTGTTTGTATTTGTTTCACGACACGACACAATAATTTGAAAACATCTCACGTGATATTAAAATATTGTTCATCGCCGCGTCTTACTAACCGCTCGGGTTATACGCTTATGTACTAATTACGCTAATGGTTTTAGGATTTAGGGAAGTTATATTTAAAGAAAGTATACCTAAATTTGTGTGGAGGGGAAGTGGAATACCATCTTGAAAAAAAAAACCACCTCAGTACACCCGACCGAGATTCGAACCTCAATCTTCCCGTCATCGGCAGTCTAGTCTAATGCAAGGGTAGAGCCGTAGACCATGCGGCCACCGAAGCAGGTTAATGAGCTAATTTAAGTCCGTACTGGCACTGGAGCATATAGGAATGATAATGTTGTACCCGCTTCGGTGGCCACACGGTCTAAGGCGCTAACCTCACAATAGGCTAGACTGCTGATGATGGGGAGATAGTGGTTCGATCCCGGTCAACTGTACTGAGGGTGGTTTTTCCAAGATGGTTTCCCACTGTCTATTCACGCAAATGTGGATACACTTTCTCTAAATTCAACCTCCCTCATTCCTAACCTATAAGTGTAAGTTAATTAGTATCCGAATGGGTGGTAAGATGCGATGCTAAAAAAAATCATAAGTAATGTAAATCAATAAATAGCTCAAGACTCAAAACATTAAAGGACAAGCTAACATATAAGTGTAAAATAATGTGTTTGTTAGTGCTGCGCGCCTACCGCCATTTTGTCCCGACAACTTAAACTCGTTGACGTAAGGACGCGGACTCAGGATGGATAAACAGGAAATGGATGATCATTCGCCTAGAGGGAGGACGAGAAACCACTGATTAGCTTAGAGAGTTGATGTTCTCTCGTGTATTTTTGAGAATACGAGTGCAGAGTGCTGTCACTCACCCAAGGGTCCTTGGCTCTCGTCCCGTGCATGACTGCAGTGACGTCAGCAACCCACAGGACCCTGCCCTGCCTCACTACTAGTACCGTGTAGTACATGACGTGTGTGGAGCGTGTACTGACTGACATGGGGCGGGGACACGGCGGTCGCTTATATTGACGATCATTGATCGTACAGTCCCTTCCTTCTCTGGGAGGTACAGTCAGGTGATAATACAGAGGTCACTCTTATATTGGCGATCATTAGTCGTACAGTCCCTTCCTTCTCTGGGAGGTACAGTCAGGTGATAATACAGAGGTCACTCTTATATTGGCGATGATCGGTCGTACAGCCGGTTCAAATTCCCGTCAAGGATGTTTTTTTCCCTAAATAAATTCCCACAATACCTCAATGCAAATGTGAATACATATCCTCTAAAATACTACCTTTCTCATCCCTGCCCCTTTCGTGTAAATAGCCCCAGGCAACGGGTAGCGAGACGTGGTAAACAAAAGAAATAAGCTTTTTGGCCGTGGTTTTTATTGCACCCCGCCAAGCTAAATGCGCCCCCCTCAGTATTTTTAATGTTCAATGTGATGGCCCTTAAGACCAACGCCTTCTCCAGGTTATCTATTTATAAAACGTTTCTAGTATTTGTATTTACTCTCACTCCAGAGAATCTTCCTTCGCCCATTGAAGTTTTAATCTTAATACATAATGACGCAAAAAACAAATAAATGCCGAGAATAAGTGAAAGAGTTGAGAGCCTATTGTTCTCGCGTTTCGTGAAAGAAGTTCTACTTATTCCGCCTTCTATTGTCCGACTGAAGCACATACATTATTAACGAGGCGCAGGGAAAGTTGGATAGTAATCTGCGCAGTCCTCGTAGCGCCATGAAGCGCAGCTGAGTTCAGGTAGGTATAGTGTGATTTAGGAAGGAATAAAAGTAGAAGTTAATTACTAAAGTTATTAAAACCATTTTAATAGATTCATACATTAAGTCATTTTATCTACAGCTGTTTCTTTTGGCTAGATATTATCAATAACTATAGAATAACACAAATAATAAAGTGAAATGTTATTAGTGTTGACAGCAAAAAAAAAAGTTTAAATTTTCTCTACTGTTCTTCCAATTATTATTATTAGCACCGCGTCTTACTACCCGCTCGGGTTGTACGCACTTACGCTAATGTGTAATGGTAGGGTGATTGTGAGATGAAATGGAGGACCTACAGTTTAACGTGGGATCCGAACCACGGTGGAAGCCTGGCATTCCTCACATTCACAAGTTGTGATTAATACACGTCTTTTCAGAGGTGAAGGAAGGGTTTGGTAATCAGATAAATCTGTGCCGGGACCAAGGATTGAGCCCTGAACTCCAGCACAGCAAGTCTGACACCTTACCCCTAGACCGCCAGGTCACCTGTTCTTCCAATTAAAAACAGGGTTATAGATACCATGATTTTTAGAGGCAGTTTGGTTTAGAAAATACTAACATATTTTTTATGCTACTGATATAAATATGACAAGTTTCTGACGGTACTGACTGTACGTTGATAACGACTTCATTTACTAGCGCTCATTTCTTCTCAGGCTAATTAGTGACGTGTTTAATAGAAGCTCTTGGTTTCAAGAAGTGCTGGCCATTAAAGTACCACCTCGTCGCCGGACAATTACGCAGGTCATTGGCGGGAATAGGGACCTTAACGACGATATCTATTTGGGTGATCTACAAGATATTTTGCGAACCGGGTTGCATCTTAACTTGACGCACTTAATCACTATCACACTTAGACAGCAATGTACGAAATAGAAAGAGGGAGTGGGAAATTAGTAGTTCAACCTGCGAATTCCTCTTGTTTTAGCTAAAGATAACACTTCCCCTCTTCCAATGACGAGTATAAACACTCACGGTGACGGGGATATAGTGGTTTGAATAGCAGTCGGGTGTACTGAGGCTGAGGCTGGTTTATACTTAATGGTTTTACACTCTCCCTCCCCGCAAATGCAGGTACTCTTTATATAGTACCTTAGCTTAATTGGTACAAATGGGTACATCCCGAATGGGTAGTAAGACGCGATGTTAAAAAAAGTCTAGAAAAAATGGACAAGTATAGTTTATAAAATTGATTATTTTTTTAAGGTCACCGACTGGAGAATAAATTAGATTAAGACTGGACAATTCGACAATTCAATAGGACTTTAACATATTTTACTATGGTTAACACTGATAATATTTTACTATTTTATTCAGCTGCATATCACATGACTTGACGTATGAATACTTTTCTAGCTGTCGGATAAGGCCCTTGCTATGAAAATTGGACTGTACCTCGCAGGAACGATCCAATAGGATGCGGCGGTCTGAAGTAATAGCCTATAAGAGTCAGTCAATTAACAGCCTGTGGCGCTGACTGGTGAGCGTCCCTGCAACCTTCTTCTCGGGCCAGTTACTTTACCAGCTCCCTCGCTCAGTTAGTTAGTTGGAGGTTAATTACGTAACACTGCAAGGGCAGCAGCAGCGAGATTTATAGCGGGTCTGTAAGGATAGGGGTGGGAAACTCCCCGGCCCCTTTTTACTAACGTTAAATACTTAAATACGGAGGAGAGGGGGAGTTGTAGGGGGGCTGCTAGTCAGATTACAGATACGATATTATTACTACAAGGGGAGTAGAGGGGTAGAGGGAGGTGTAGATCAATAACATGTTATTTCGGTGGGGGGGAAGGTTCGAGGTAATAAACGATAGTATTGGCATGATTTATTTTTACAACCCATCTTACCACCCGTCCGGCTATACGTATTGAATTATACTATTGGGGTAAGGATTAAGAACATATAGTTTGTAAATAATGTATCCGCATTTGCACGAAGTAAAAGTTGGCAGAAACATTTAGAGGAAAAACCAACTCTTAGTACACCCGATCGGGATTTGAACTCCAAGCTCCCTTTCATCGATTAAACAAACTGGTCGAGGCTTGACGTGAAGTACACGTGCCAACCTATGCGATTTTAATATCTCGCCAGTTTGATTATCCGTGGTGTGTCGTGTGTTGTTGCCAGAATAAGCAGAGCTTGTTACAACTGTTCCTGTGATATGTTCTCACCCACTCTGATCCCATTTGACCAGAGTAAGCAGAGCTTGTTGAAACTGTACCTGTGATATGTTCTCTCCCATTCTGACCCCATTTGACCAGTCATTCATAAGTTATGCTCTACACGCCTCATACCAGAATGTATTATTAGTATTATATGTCTAAGGAGTGTTCTACTGAGTGATGAAAACTCTTCACATGTACAGTTTTAACTAGCTCTGCTTACCCTGGCAACACTCTACGACACGGTCCCGGTTAATCCATGAGACAGAGCCTGAAATAGTTCTGCAGCTTTTAAGAAAATCCATTTACTAAAAACTACCCAGCAAACTTTTTTTAAGTCTTTTAAATTCACCAAACAGGGTCCTTAATTAGACCAAAATATATAGCAAATAAACTAATATAGATATAATCGATTACTTATCATTCTAAATTTTGCAATTTCACTCTGTTACCAGTACTTTCATTGAGAGCTAAGAATTGAAGTATCAAGAATCGTAATATTAATATCGATTCTCGATTATTTCGATACCAGTAAGAGGATATTGCGGTATCGAAGAATCGAGTTTGACATCCCTATAAATGTGTTCAAAAAACCCGAGATAACGAGTCCACTGTGTTTAGATAAGACCTCCTTGAAGAACAGTTGAGACGCGATCATCGGAAAGGTCACAGACACATAACTAGTAGGTGCAGGTGTTAGGTTGGAGGGGCTGTACAGTACTTGAGCAACATGAGAGCGAGAAAAGGGGTGCGAGTATCGCGTGACCTAGGAGTGTAGTACAGTGTTACAACACAATGATCGTGGGCGGTACGCTATTCAATATTTCATGATAGTTGTGACACGCTCGTTAAGAGAAGGTTCATCAAGAACACAACTAACCTCTCTCGACCAAAATACAGGTTACAAATACTAGACCTGAGAAAGTTAACCTTCATCCACTGAACAAAGAGAATGCACCACAAAGTTGATCAACAGAGCTATATCAGAAATAAAGTCAACTTAGTTATACCAGGAAGAGAATCGACACGGTTCTGTCAACAAAGGTAGTAATTTCAATTTAAATCTCACCAGATGAGTAGGTAGGTATTGAAAGAATTGTAACGCCACCCAGTAGAGGCAATTAAAACGTTCTTAATTACGGTGGGCAGTGTACAAGGAGAGGAGATCCTCTATTCGACATTCCCGCCCCGGAGGGACAGTGGAGGGCGTAACTCTCTAACACCTGCATCAATCACACCACCACGGACACAAACAACTGATGATATAAGCAGGCACAAAGACAGTGAACCGGGTTTGGTTCCGACCTGGCCCACTGGGGAGTATTCCTCTCTTCACGGCATTGTTTGGTTTATCTTCCTACAAGTCCAGTATAAACAAGCTCTGCTTACCCTGGTCAAATGGAGACAGAGTGGGAGATAACATATCACAGGTAAAGTTTTAACAAGCTCTGCTTACCCTGGTCAAATGGAGACCGTGTGGGAGATAACATATCACAGGTAAAGTTTTAACAAGCTCTGCTTACCCTGGTCAAATGGGGACAGAGTGGAATAGAACATATCACAGGTAAAGTTTTAACAAGCTCTGCTTACCCTGGTCAAATGGGGACAGAGTGGGGGAGTAACATATCACAGGTACAGTTTTAACAAGCTCTGCTTACCCTGGTCAAATGGGGACAGAGTGGGGGAGAACATATCACAGGTACAGTATAAACAAGCTCTGCTTACCCTGGTCAAATGGGGACAGAGTGGGGGAGAACATATAACAGGTACAGTTTTAACAAGATCTTACCCTGGTCAAATGGGGACAGAGTGGGAGAGAACATATCACAGGTATAGTTTTAAACATCTTTGTTTACCCTGGCAACATTCCACGCCACTACCCTATCTATCCTATTTAACTTACAAGAACTAGTTCACTGATTAAAAGTTCCAGAAAATATAGTCATCGCATGTATGTTTAAGTTTGATGGGTTTTTTTTAAGTTAATATATTACGAATATTCTCTTAACTGGGGAACAGGCTTGCCTATTATATTAATTATAATTAAATTAAATACCTTTAAAGTAATATTGACGGGAAAATGAGAGCTGTCATTTTCAGTAAACTAACCTTAATTTTAGGGTTGGAGATCTAATTTCAAAAACTCTTCTAGGAAACCCTATGAAAACCCTGGATAGAAGTTTCAGACGAATCCGTAGAATGTTTTAAGCTCTAAACGGAGAAACAGACATACAGACGAAATCAGGGAGTCAGGAAACATCGAGTTCAATATTTCTGATTATCACAATACTTCTCTCTCCGAAGGTTCGAGAGAAAGTAGATATTATACAATCGGTATCGATACTGTCAAAAGTGATATATTCTGAATACAAGACTTAACGTGTGGTTTTTTTTTGTTATCACATATCACTCACTACCCAATCAAATTATACACTTTTGTATCAATTACGTTAGTTTGTTATAGATGAGGAAGGTTGAATTTAGATAAAGTGTGCTCGCATTTGCGTGGATAGAGTAAGTCAATTGTTAAAAAGATACGCCTGACCGAAGCGGGTCGTATGAATACTGTACGTATATCGAGATATTTCGAGTAACTTTTGTACCTTTATATGGCAATCCCACTTACTCTATGTATGCCTGATGAGTGACGTAATACAGCTCCAAGATTCTTTCAGTCCCCTCCCCCCCCCTCTTAAATCTTGTTTCTCTCGAGTATTATATGGTAACTCGCTTTGCTCGTCGGGGGCGGTTTCTTTACAAGTGGATGTAAACTAATGTAATTCCAGCGTTGTTTTGAACGTAACAACTTAAAGTTACCGGTATTGTATTGTATTGTATTGTATTTTTCACACATTATTTTAGTTTATCCAAACTTATAGGACAGTTAGAATCATCAAATTTGGCACGATTATGGTAATTGGATGTGCCAATATTCCTGCCAAATTTTATGATTCTAGCTGTCCCATAAGTGTGTAGGAAAATTTTTAAAAATGTGTGGAAAAGGTGCAAAATTTACCTAAAATAAAAAAATCTAGCTCTATCTAAGATAACCGACAATACGACAAAAAGTAATAGGACCAAACTTTTGGATCTCGCCAAATCCGTGGCTGATGGTGCAATCCGTTTTTTTATTGGTCTTACCGTTTAGACACAAGAGACCTCCAAAGAAAGGTCCGCACCGACTTTGAAGTTGCTCCACCATTTTGAATTTTTTTCTGTTTTTAACTTTTTGGAATTTTCCCGTCGGTTACAGGCTAGAAGCTAAAAGTTTGCCAAATTTCGAGTTTCTAGCTCATCTGGAAGTGGTTAAACATTAATGTCAGTGAGTGAATGAGTCAGCCATGTGGCTTTATAGTATAATAATAATAATAATAATAATAATAATAATAATAATAATAATAATAATAATAATAAACTTACCCCTAACCACTTAATATCTAAACATGGCTTCATAGTGGAATTATGAGCGAACACACACACACACACAAAAGAAGTAATTTGTCGACGATAGATTCAGTTCATTGACAAGCTCCACATATGGTTCATCTGTACGTTCTACGAGAAACCGCATCATCCCATTCATACCTTCATTAGTTATTCATCCGAGCAATGTAAGCCGTTGTTCAATCAATAGACAAGAGACCCACCACACGCCCATCGGAGAGGATGCGAGGGACACCTAAAGGGGCCGCCTGGGTAAGCGAGAAATCGACATGCGACGTTCAGCTCGTCCACGATACGCTATTTCAAAATAAGGTTCACACCGAAATAATTTCAAAAGATTCTAACAAGGCTCTTTTTCCTTAACAATCCTATAGTTTAAGTTTTATTAATAGAAACAAAATGTGTGAAAATGTGACATTAGCTCATTTTCAACGACTTTTGAAACATATTTGGGGAGCTATGAATCTTGACTTGACTAAAAAGTGTTCTAGATTTAGCCTCCCTCTAACAAATAAGAGTAATTTATTGATAGGCTCAAAAAAGAAAATTGTAAGGTATTTAAGAGCTACCAGCGAGCTTTCTTCTTTACCTTGAGATAACAAGTTTCGTAGTTTTATTTCCCCTCTGAAAGTTTTGGACGAAACGGTCGCAATTAGCCCCTCTCACCACTGACACTGGACCTGACTGCTGTTAGCCCCACTCACCTGTAGAGACGTCCCACCACTGGACCTGACTGTTGTTAGCCCCTACAAGTCCATTAGCCCCTCTCACCTGTAGAGACGTATCACCACTGGACCTGACTGTTG
>CABFWO010003864.1:0-12193 GCA_902155825.1 Timema genevievae | reverse complement strand
TTAGGTGTGTAAAATGTTGGGGGGGGGAGGGGGGGGGGGGTGGCCCCCCCCCCCCCCACACGCAACTCTAGGGCCAGAAACATTGAGGCAGGTGTGATACTGCAAGGACACAGTAGCTGAGGTCTTGTGACGTCATCACAACTAGACCCGAATGTACACGAGGGGGGGAATTATCTAGTAAACACATCAACATTAGCCTAGAGAGAGGATGTGTGACCACATCATTGAATTAAGCCTAGCCCTACCAGGTCAGAGGAAAAAGTGATTGCCTTGAGCTAGACCTGTCAGTTTAATCCTGTTACGCATTAGATTAGTGGTTTACTTTTAATACACAAGACTTACAAACTAACAAAACCTAGGACAGCACATATACTAAGTACCAATCGGGACTGAAGCAGGGTCTTCTGGTATTGTGGTCAGCTACTCTAACCTTTAAGACAAGGACATTTGTCATTACTTGAGTCATTAGGCAAGGCTCAGTTTCGTAGAATTAAACCTTTGGCCATAGCCAGTAATCGAACCGTAGCACCTAGAACAGTCAGCAGTCGCGCTACCGACTGACCTAAAAAAGTCCGACAAGACATATAAATGTTTCTACAGTCCGATTTAACTAGGAAGAACCCTTTTTGACAGTAATAAAAGTCAGTAGACCAACCTTCATAAAGTAAACTAAATGATTATGATCTGCAGCTGTTACGTTACGTTAGAAAGGTTTCATCAACACCTACAAAATAACAATAATAATAATAAAGCAAAATGTTGTACCTATTTTCTACAAAAAAAAAATTGTTTATATTGTCAAAACATTTCTTTGTAAAAAAAATCCTACGATCCTTTAATAAATGTTTTCCCCCTCCATTTTTAATAATATAAGCTCAAGTTTTCTTTATCCATTCATTAAGGCGTCCGTCCACATCAGTCAGCGACAAAGTATCAATCGCTGTCAGACCACGCGGTTTAAAATACAATGGCCTGTGTAGTTTTCCGGAACTACTTCTCTATTCTGTCTAAGATTATACTCCCTTTCGCATCTCAACCTACAACCACACTTGGTCATGTCAATAAGAAAGAGGGAGAAAGAAAACTACGAAACTTCTTACTTCAAGGTAAAGAGGGAAGCTCGTTGCTAGTTCTCAAATATCTTAAAATATTATGTTGTGAGTCTCTATAACGAAATTAATGTAGGGCCTATGTGTTAGAGGGAGGCTAGCCCTACAGCCCTTTTACATCAATCCTGGTCTCATTTAAAAAGTCGTCACCTTTTCACACATTTTGTTTCTATTAATAAAAACTTATAGGGTAGTTAAGGGAAAAGAGCCCCGTTGGAATATTTCGTCTTTATTTTGGCGCGAACCATATTTTTGAAATAACTCCTCGTAGGATTAAATAATGCGTCAGATCTTAACGTCTGCGCGGCAATTTCTCGCTTACCCGGGGCGGCCCCTTCAGGTTGCAATCACCTCGTATCAGTAGCCTAGCCACAGCAATCAGTCTGCGCCGGATCTTCCATTCAACGCAACCCGTACTACAGCAACGTAGGAACAGTTGCCCGCAAGCTTTATCTCACGGCGCCTGCCGAACCTTCATGTAAGGATAGTTGCTCGGAAATCTATCTCACGGCGCAATTGCTTGGACACTATCGATAGTCTTCACTATTGTACAATATCGATAGTAGCCACATTGCTAACTTTATAGTGTCCCCCTCGTAAGTTTGCCTTACTCGCAGGGACTCAAATGTTGGAAGAAAGGGACTCAAAGAGTTATTCCGAGAATTCTGATTCGAACCTATTTCGCACCCAGTTAGTTTTACCACAACTCCGTGCTCTGAACCTACTCTTTCAGTGAATTATATGGAGGGGGAACTGACCTATTTTTAAACCTGATGGATCAGTTTTCATTTACCATTTAGTTGACGCCATGCCTCGCTTCAGTTCAAAAACTTCGGATGTATGGGAGTCCTTTGAGAGGGTAATAAGTTTGGTTGCCTGCCGCTGGGGAGAGTTGTTTTACAGTATCATTGCTCATTACCTCTTGTTTTGTATTTAAAAAAAGTTATTTTAAAAAATAAGCCAAAAACTTTTTTTTAAATGTATATTTTGTTAATCTTAATTTAGTTATAAAATTCAACACCAGTATGATTCCCATCCAAATTCTTTTTTCAGACCATATGATGGTGGGAATATGCCACTGTAAATCGAAATAACTTAGTTTCATTCTGATCAGTTAATTTTAATTTTATTTCTTTTCATATTCTATTCTAAATTATAGAAACCTCACCATTATCGATGGTACCGACTGTCGATATTTTCTCGACCCTACGGCGCAGTGCGAGAATGCGCCTGACATGTCTCAACAAGCAACCCGTCCAACATGGCAATAGGAATGGTTGCATGGAAACTTTACATCAAGGCGTGACACAAATAGCCTAAGAATCGTTGAAGACGTTTAGATATCCCGGATCATTTATTAAGTGTTTTTTTAGTGTCATTTTCACCTAAATATAAATGAAAGTTCTGACCAATTAAAAACTTTACGTTTTAAATTTAAAGTGTTTACAAAAAAAATATGTGATAGCTTACGTTATATCAAAACATGACTTTGTTAGAGGAAGGCTAGATATAAGGTTCAATTTAGAGGAAGTTTACCCGCATTTGCGTGGAGGGAGAGTGGAAAACCACCCTCAGTACACCCGACCGAGCTCCAACCCCAATTTTCCCCGTCATCAGCAGTACAATCTATTGCGAGAGTAGCGCGTTAGACCTTTCGGCCTATGAAGCCGGTCATATTGTATTCATTTATCTGAATTTTTTTGCGTCATAAAACTGTAAAAAAATATGTCCATTAACTAGTACTAGCTTCCATCACCCCCATATTAAGTTTCGAGAAGGACGCTTAAAATGTAAATTATAATCAACTTAATACTGTCCAAACTAAGGTTACAAGATTAGGAGATAACTGGCAATCGAACTAGCGACCTCTCACAGTCAAGAGACCACAACCGGATATGTAGATGGTTCTGTCCACACACCATGTTGGGCACGGCTCACACATATGTGGGCAGACTCCCTCCAGGGCAGCCCACTCATGCTGCTCAGCTGCCAAGGTCACCAGGTCACAGCATGAATGCCAACGTCGGGCAAGTCTTGCGGACTTCAATTGCTACCTACAGTCCAATTTTCATAAGAAAGGCCTTTTAGAAAATAAAAACATATTTTATCGTAATCAATATTAATAACGTTTTACTATTATTAATTATTTTAACTAATGTTCATATTAGATTTTGTAAGGAGTAATAAACGACAAAATTATAGCTTCTTTATTTTTATTCCCTTATCCTTATTTGACAGTAACTTCGTCTTCTATGACGGCATGTTTCGGTGTTATTATTGACAGAATACCATCTTTATCATAAATAGAGTACCGTAATCATAAACTTGTTATTAAGTGATTATTTATTTTATATTCTGTATAATGTTTTCTTTTCTCTTTGGACTAGTTCCATTTTTAATGTTTAACTTTATTAACCTTACAATTTTATTGTCATTATTTACAATTACATTGGTTTTCCTCAAACCTGAAGAATGAAGATGGTGTAACAACAATAATAACACAGAACCATGTCTTCATAGAAGTATAAGCTACTATCAATAAGGAGCAGGGAATAAAAATAAAGAAGATCTAATTTTGTTATATTATTGTTATTTTAAAAGCAAAGATAATATCTATCAAAAGTCACAGTTGCAGGTCACATGACTTTACGTCTGAACACGTGAAAGTAGACCCGCTTGTGGTCAAATGGCGTCACTCTCGCAAGACTGCCGATGACGGGGTTTGAATCTCGCTCGAGTATAGTAAAATCTATATTTTCTTCCTAAATGGTTTTCCACTCTCTCTCTCTGCACAAATGCAGGTACAACTCTTTTAAATTCAACCTTCCTCCTCCCTAACGCATTAGCGTAATTAGTACATATGGGTATAGCCTGAAAGAATAGTAAGACGCGGGGAAAGATAAAAAAAAACGCGTGAAAGTAAATATAGTAACTTTTTCTAGCTGTCAGTTAAGGTTCTTCCTACTAAAATTGGACTGTAAAATATTTTATGACGAAGCACGTGTTCTTTTTCAAAAGGAGGGTGAAAAGATGAGTTCATGTTTAGTGATCACTCAAAAAACATCGAGCTTATTTATCCAAGCAGTACTGCAGCTAATCTTGGCTCATGTTTTTAAGCTGTTTGATATTCCACACTAGTGTTTAGATTCCGGGTTTTTATCGTGTAAACTTTCACACATGCCTCTCTCCGCCTTTTGGTCACCTCGTGGTCTTTCAAACGCGGTCACGCAGTCTAAGGCGCCCAGGCCTTAAATTATAAAGGCCGTAGGACGTTTGGCGAAGTATTAGTCTGTAAATGGGAGGTCTTTTGGACCAACCAGGATAGGAGGTATAAACTAAGAATAAACAGAATTCTTCCTTTCATTTTTGTACACCTAGCCTGGCATAACATAACCTAGTCCACCCAACAAGCGACGCCCTTTCAGTTTCGCGAACCTAATCTTACCTAACCTAACGTAGCTATCAGGAGGTTGTACAGACACTGGCTATAGAAACGCGAGTCAGGAGTCAACAAACACACAAGGTGGGGTTAACATGTGTTTTCACAACTGAGCCAAACAACCCGTCTATTTCAGCCAGGATAACCAAAGACTGTGCCAAACGATCTATGACTAGCTTGGTCCAAATGTCCTACGCGCAATATATATAATTTCTTTAAAAATCCAGGAAATTAATAATCAATCCGCTAATGGGTGTGTATGTGTCTTCTGCGCATGAGTTTTGAATCAGATATCGCTGAAAAATAGGACGTGAGCTACTACCGAACTACGTACAGGTTTCCAGTGGAGTGTGGTGGCTTTTAACCAGGGTAAGCAGATTGAGTTTAAAATGTACTTGTGATATGTTCTCACCATTAAGTAGAACATTAATTGGTCAGATATCAACGAACACACATTCCCATGTGAGGTGTGTAGAGCAGAGACCGTGTATTAATGGTCAAATGGGGACAGAGTGGGAAAAGATATATCACATGTACAGTTTTAACAAGCTCTGCTTACCCTACTTACTAATAATGTCCTTTTGATAAGAGCTCATTTTCACTTCCTTTTAGAGCAGACAAAATCAAAATGTACATATTATATAACATATTTTGTTCAAAATGATGGCCTCCAGCCTGTAAATATTGACAAAGAATCGCTTATCGACATTGAACACCTTATTGTGAGTATGTTGATACATCTAGTTGTGGGTGTGTTGACACATCTAGTTGTGGGTGTGTTGACACATCAAGTGATGAGTGTGTGGTCATATTTAGTAATGGGTGGGTTGTCACATCCAGTGGTGGGTGTGTTGTTATATCCAGTGGTGGGTGTGTTGTCACATCAAGTGTTGGGTGTGTTGTCACATCTAGTGGTGGGTGTGTTGTCACATCTAGTTGTGGGTGTTTTGACACACCTAGTGGTGGGTGTGGTGACACATCTAGTTGTGGGTGTGGTGACACATCTAGTTGTGGGTGTGGTGACACATCTAGTTGTGGGTGTGGTGACACATCTATTTGTGGGTGTGTTATCACATCTAGTGATGGGTGTGTTGTCACATCTAGTTGTGAGTGTGTTGACACACCCAGTGGTGGGGGCGGGTACTCACCGTCTTGAAGGTGTCCCCACACATGCACACGGTGACGATGGGCACTTGGTTGTCCCAACACGACATGGCGAGGTTACGGGCACATGGTGATCCCTGGTGGTCACAATGACGTCACAACATGGCACAGGGGGGAGGAATTGTTCACGTGTCACAAAGGTTCACACACTCACGGATCACTGGTTCGAGCCACGACGGCGTCTCCAACATCTCTAACCGTCTGTCAGAACCCCTCGACACGGTCTGGTAATATTTTATATTGGGGTATTCTGCGGGTACTTTCTAAACACAGGGTTGTCCCACCAGATGACGTACAAAGCAACACAAAGTGCTTGAAATAGACCCCAAGTACAATCAATTTGAGTTATAGGGCATCTGGAGCAAACCAAACCAAAATAATAGTCTAAGTTATTTTATGTGCAATTTGATAATCCCATTCCCGGTGATTGAAATTATGACGAAACGGCAGAACCAATTTTGACAAACGAACATTCATTTTTAAATTTAGAGGTGCAGGATATTCACCAGCAAGTGTAACTTTCAACGAAAATCCTGTCTTTTTGGTGAATTCTCAACTTTTATATTGTGGCTCCTTTGTAGAGTCATTATTTGTTTACATCTCCATGGAAACCAGGATTTGTTATGATTGTATATCGGTATGTAAAATATTTATCTTTGTTTAGAAATAGTAACTCGATTCTTACTTAAGTGGTGGTCGATAGAGGGATGAAAGAGGGGTCGTTTTAAAGTTCTCATCGTGGGGTGAAGGGGTAAAATATACGTTTTGGTTAATATTTAACCTCGAAAGCTCAAAATGTATGGAAAGTTGACATCCTCTGCTGAATAAACCTTTAACTATAAAGTCGATTGAAGCCTCATTACATGTGACATTTCTCAATAAAAAGATTAGAGCACATTTTATCGCGATAATCTGGCAGCCATCGGGTCATCGAACCACTAGTATCAATAAAAGCCGGTTAGATGGTCTGCGAATGTCACACGTCATCCCCCGCGTCAAATGCACACAAGAATGAACCGGACAGAGATGGTACCATGTGCGTCACTGTTGTCATGGCAACCATCACTGTTGGTCCACAGCCGAGGAAACATGACGTCACAGTAGTTTGTTTTTGGTAATAGAAACAGTGGGGATGGTATAAATCTACTAAGTTTTTTTATCAACGTTACTAAGGTGAAATAAAATGCGAGCTGAAACATTTTTTCTATAGTTTTAGAAAAACAAACTTTTCTAGCCAAAATAAATAATATATTGCTCCAGTAACTATGCCTAGTTTAATATTCTACATACAATAGCCTATTCTTAAGGTTGCTGCATTGTATTGCACAGGCGCGTTGTAGACGTTTAGAAATTCCGAATTATTTAAGAAGTCGTTTAGTATTTTTTTCTTGTCATAGTTTTCAACAAAATGTAGGAAAAAATTATCAGCAGTTTCCGAACAGTTAAAAATTTTAATTTTGAGTTTAAAGTTTTTTTTTTATTTCAACAACACTTTACGCGAAAATATGTGCTTCTGAGATCAAAGCAAAAAGGTTATAAACCTAGATAAAGACTCTCTCTATCAAATAAAGTTTTCATAGGGTCATAACAAAACCTTGTGGGAATGTTTTATAGTGTCTTATGTAAGTTATTACACTTAAAAAAAAATTTTTAGACTTAAAATGTGAACTTTTTAATATTTATTTATAATTTTGTGGAATTTACGTAAAAAGCTTTTGAATGAAGAGAAAATGAATCCAGGTCAAATTTCGAGATGTCCAAGACAAATATTGAAGGATTGTAGAGAACAGAGTGTGTGTAGAACACTAAACTAACGTAGCTAATGAGACAATATTTTATTAGCACCGCGTCTTACTGCCAGTTCGATACATAAGCATGTGTACTCTAATATGTTAGGTATGAGAGTGGTTTATTTTTGAGGAAGTGCACGCATTTGCTAGAAGGGAGGGTGGAAACCTTCAGTATGCCAGGCCGGGATTCAAACACCGATCTTCCCAACAATGGCAGTTGAGTTTATTGCGAGAGTGACGTTTTAGACCGTTCGATCACCGAAGTGGCTAAAACAAACATTGAAGAAGAGTTTAAATATCAAAAGGCCCGTCACCTTAGCCCAGTCGCATAGCATGGTCTGCCTAGTGATATAAGGATACCAGGTTCGATTCTAGGCATGGCCGAGTGGTATTAAACCTTTATTTGTTAGCGTACTCCCAGTTATAATCTCTCTTAGACTTTGTGTCTCCAAAAGCTGTCGGTGCATAATGCAAGCTATCAAGGTCGTATAAAGGAGGGGTTTGGACCCCCCACCCTGTAATTTGATGAAACCCTCTATGTGGTCCATACATACGCATTCGAACTTTTATTTGCTAAAGGTATAGCGCACAATTTCCTTGCGGACCAAGGACATAGAAGGCTAATTTTTTAAAGGGGAAGGGGGGATTCCATTAGAATATTTTACCATACCTTTAGTCACGGTCTTGTTTTAGCAAAAAAAAAAGTTTTGGAAGGGTGGGTCCATTAAATGACAGGGGGGGTTGGGGGGAGTCCGGACCCTCTCAATCCCTCTCTTTCTGCGACTTTGAGAGGAAACCCTTTGGAAAAACTATCTTTCTATGCCCTTACAAGCTATAGGGGCACACATAGTAAATATATATATCTTAAATGTTACGTTCTGCCCAGGATGTCTTCGCGCACCCCAGGTTGAATACCACCCTCGTGTGACTGACCTGTTGAATACGGGGGCTATAATACCGGTCGGGTCCACTTAGGGTGGTTTTCCCTAAATAGTTTACCACTCTCCTTCCAAGCAAATGTGGGTAGATTACCTCTAGAATACGTCCTTCCTCCTCTCTACCCCATAAGAGTAAATATCACATGTGCATATAACCTGAACACTGAACAGTGATAAACTGACTGATCACAATGAACACGCCAGCCAGAGTCTATATCTGGCTACAATATGGCTGGATTGGTAGCCGTGTGTACATACTTTAGGGCCAAGCACCGAGTTATAAGTATTTTCATTCCTTCACTTTGAGAAACATGTCGAGACCACTCAAATTAAAACAAATACACTTTATTTGAGCGAAGTTAATTTCACCAAAACCGCAGTCACGGAGCATCAAGTTAAACGTTTTGCCGGTTCACGATAACTTGGGCTTTTTCTTTGATAGTTGAAAAAATTTCTAAGCATATGATTTAGTATTAATCTGCATTGCAAATGTTGACACAGCACTTTCTTAGGTTTCCTATCTTTGAGGTGACCTGGTGGTCTAGGGGTCGGACTTCTGTGCTGTGGGTCCGGGGTTCAATCATCGGTCACGGCACAGATTTATCCGAATGCCAGGCCTCCACCGTGGTTCGGATCCCACGTTAAACTGTAGGTCCTCCATTTCATCTCACAATCACCATACCATTACGCATTAGCGTAAGTGCGTATAACCCGAACGGGTAGTAAGACGCGGTGCTAATAATAATAATAATAATAATAATACAGTTGTTGAATATCTGTCGAGGGTGTCCTGGAATTTAATGACGACTTTTTATCTTCATTTAAACAGTTTCTTATCTAATGCTGCTATGCTCATGACAGATATTTAACAACTGTCGATTTCGCCGTGTGAAGAACATTAAACTCTTATGTCTCTACTGTAGAAATATTTTATTTATTTTGACCAAAACATGTTGTTTGTTATGAAAACTGTAAAAACTTTTACCTTAACTAGCGTTGCCTCTATCCACACCTTAAAAGTACCACCATCAAGTAATTTTTCAAACTAATATTAAAGGACAAACATCAACGTGCAGTGACTGTACCAGATGTTTGAGGACAGTCACTGAATATAAGTAGGTTACCGTTCAAATCAGAAAGAGAAAAGTTTTCGACGAGCTATCTCCCCCCCCTATGCTATAATGTTCTCCGCCATGTCTAATCCTAGACATCGCCCTCTTAATGGTACATAGCATCTGTGGCTCACGTATCTATAGTCCCGAGGGACTCGGTTCGAGACCTGAAGGCACGACCCAGTTACCCCTGGCATGGCATGCCGCACGCCATGTTTCCATTATGCACGAGACGTTTTACAGACTATCAATTAAACGAATTACGGGTCCGGCCGGACTTTTATACAACCGCGCGACGGGATGAAGGCTGAGCTTTTTACTGGTTAACTTTCGGCCCGATATTTACATTTTATTTATTAATGGGTCTACAATCAAATATTCCAAGATATCCTCAACAGTGTACTGAATTATTTTTACTTCATTTGAATTAGTTTTGTCATCGAAGAAAAGTAGAATAAATATATTATGATTTTTTTTAGCACCGCGTCTTACTAACCTTTCATTCAAGTTATACGCAAATTAACTGATCACGTTAAATTATTAGTGATTAGGAAGATTGAATTTAGAGGAATTGTAGCCGCATTTATCATTCAGGGGGACAAAAACCACCCTCAGCCAATCCAAACAGTATTCGAATTCCAACCTCTCCGTCATTGGCAGTCCCGGTCTAATGTTAGAGAAACAAACATAGGTATACACACGTTACTTTCTTACTCACTCTCTGGCGTTTGGAACTCGAATGTTCATCGCAGCACTTACAAAAGTACGCCACCTATCCATATCTTGAGCTAGTTCTATCCAGTCCACCTCATTACACCCTATCTCTATCTTGAGCTAGTTCTATCAAGTCCACCTCATTACACCCTATCTCTATCTTGAGCTAGTTATATCCAGTCCACCTCATTACACCCTATCCCTATCTTGAGATAGTTCTATCCAGTCCACCTCATTACATTCTATCTCGATCAGGTATATTCTAATCTTATCCTCCCTCCTACGTCTAGGTCTCCCCAATGGTTTCTTCCCATTGGGCTTGCAAGTGAGTAGTATCCTGAATACGGTTCTATATTTACATAATCTTGACCACCGAGTCATATTTTTACACCAACTTATCTTCATGGGTTGATATTTTATGTCACAACAAAATTAATCCTCTCCTTCACGAGTGTCTTGTTAAATTAATGAGCCCGATTAAACGAATACCACTTTAAAAACAAAACAAAAAACAAGGGATTTTATATAAATAGTACACTCACTTTAGCGTTTACAAGGTCCTATAGCGTATCTCAGTCAGTAACGTGTCTGCTTTCTGAACTAAGGGTCCCGGGTTCGATTCCCGGCCTGCCTTCTCTCTTTCATAGTGGTTAACTAACGGCTGGGGGTCTGGGTGTTGTGTCTGTTCTAGGTTTAATTTGATTTTATAGGTCGTGTGCTGAAATAATCAATCGGTTCAAAAATGTAGTTTAAATACCATAAATAATAAAAAATATAATCATATAAGTGAAAGGTTTTCATATGTACTGTATTAACCATGTTTTATGATCGGTCTCTAAACATGAGCTATCCAAGATACTCAGTTCTTATGACAGTTATTACCATCAGATTATAAAGTCACAAACAAATATATCATATCCTTATTTTGACTGCTGAGAATAAATGTACTGTTGTTTTCTTTGTGACAGTAAAAATAAGACGACGATAATTACGTGGGTTTAATTATATGGTCCAAAGTTCCTGTCAGATAAAATGCATTATCTTTTTAATGGTGGACTACATAGTGACGTAATAAGGTATCATATTTAGGGTCAAACGGGGCAAGGAGAGGTAATGTTTCTTTCATACTCCAAATTCAAAAGTTCATTTGATTATGATTTTACAGTGAATAACAATAATTATATAAATATATATATCGCCATGTCGGGAACAATTCAAATTTGTGATCCTGAAAAGTATCGTTGCTACGGTAAAAAAATAGTTGTTTTTTTGGTCACTGTGTCTAACTACCCGCTCAGGTTATACGCTTATGTACTAATTACGCTAATGGTTTTAGAGATTAGGAAGGTTATATTTAGAGGAAGTGTGCCCGCATTTGTGTGGAGTAAAAAAATTTTTTTTTTGAAAAACCACCCTAGGTACACCCAACCTAGATTCGAACCTCAACCTCCCCGTCATCGGAAGTCAAGTCTACTGCGAGAGTCGCGCGTTAGACCACGCGAACACCGAAACAGGTCATACATTTTTTTTTAAAACACTTTAAGGGTAGGCGTAAAATTTGAAGTTAAAGTTAAAGTTACTAAATTTATTTTTGAGTCTGTCAAAATGTTAATCGTTGGTCGAAATCGACATCAGCACAAGGTAGGTGTCATCTAGTGTAAAGTAAAGATTTTGGTAAGGAGATGTTTTTGAAGATACAAACATATATTTTTGTAGTCAAAATTGATACTATTTTACTATACTATTGTTATTCTATAGGTATTGATGATATTGAGCAAACTTGACAGCTGTAAATCACGTGACCTGACGTTTGAATACGGGAATACGTAGCTTCTCCAGCTGTCATATAAGGTTATTTGTAAGAAAATCCGGGTTAAACTATGCTCCTTCCCCCCTCTCACTATTAAGAATATCCGTAATGTTAGCA
>CABFWO010003863.1:60422-76881 GCA_902155825.1 Timema genevievae | reverse complement strand
GCCTCTAGGCCAAACGCCTCTAGGCCAAACGCCTCTAGGTCAAACGCCTTTAGGCTAAACGCCTTGTAGGCCAAATGACTTTTGGTTTCATTTTTAGGCCAAATGCCTTTAGGCCAAATGATTTTAGGCCAACTGCCGCGTCCCCCCTGGAGGTCTAGGGGTAAGGTGTCAGACTTCTGTGCTGAGGGTCCGTGGTTCAATCCTCGATCCCGGCACAGATTTATCTGATTGCCAAACCCTTCCTTCACCTCTGACAAGTCGTGTAATAATCCCAACTTGTGAATGTGTGGAATGACAGGCTTACACCGTGGTTCGGATTCCCCGTTAAACTGTAGGTCCTCCATTTCATCTCACAATAATTACTCTACCATTACATATTAGCGTAAGTGCGTATAACCCAAACGGGTAGTAAGACAGTAATAATAACAATAATAATTTAACTCTGAAGAAATGATTTTTTGTTTTGTGCGCGTTTATATGATTTAATTTAAATATAGCTTTAAAATTAAATGATAATAACTAACATGTTTTTAGTTGAGGGTGGCATATAAGCAAAAATAAGTTTTTTTATCATCGTGTCTTACTAAACTTTCGGGTTATAAGCCTACGCTTGTGTATTAACTACACGAATGGTTTTATAGACTAGGAAGATTAAATTTAGAGTAGGTGTACCCACATTTGCGTGGAGGGAGAGTGGAAAACAATTTTGTAAAAACCACTCTCAGTAGACCCGAACGAAATCCGAACCTCGATCTTCCCGTCATCAGCAGTCTAATCTACTGCGAGAGTATTGTGCTAGGTCATGAAGCCACCGAAGCGGGTTAGCAAAATTCATTGACTAATATATTAATTGTACCGTCAGATGAAGCTAATCCATCAAGACACATAAGTTAAGTATGTATCATTTCAACATCCTTTTCTTCCTAATTTTAGCTTTGCACATTGTAATTATTATCGCTATTGTTCTAATTATTCTCCGTCCTTTTCCACAATGACCGAATGACCCCTTAGGTCTGTGAAGTTTACTATGAAAGGTTATTTCGTACACTTTCCGGCCGAGTTTTATGCGGTTTCATTGTGGCCACCTCCTCTAAACTTTTCCAATGTTTAAACTCTTTCCTGAGTCCCTCTTCTTCTTTCCATCCCCATTTCCCCCCCATCCCATCCCAGAGCATCGAGCAATTTTCATTATGTACTGCAGATGTCAAATCCTTTCGTGCAAACATCCCTTTAACTTGACCCGTTTTCTATTTGAGATGACAGGGAACAGATTAAGTCAAAAGGTATTTTATTTGATTCTACTTATTATTATTATTATTATTATTAATAATAATAATAATAATAATAATAATAATAATAATAATAATATGATTGCAACGTTTGTCCATCCATGTGTGTGAGTGTGTTTGTGTCGCTAGTAACTTTTGAATTAGTTTACGGATAACTACCAAACCTGCCCTTCTTTGGGCATAACAGGTTTATATATTTTAACTTCCCCTAGAGTGTATATCTTCATTCCAGGACCAGGAGCTATAAAAAATTTCATAAACAGTTTATTGTTACAAAATCACTTAAATCACAACCTCATTTGTGAACACAAGGTCTAACGCATCAATCTAACACTATACTGGATTTATTTTGTTGGAAGGTTGGGATTCAAACCTACGTTGGGTATAATGGGGGTGGTTTATTTTACTAAATTCTTTACCTCTCTTCCTCCACGTAAATGTGGGTGCGTTTACTTAAAATCCTCATTTCCTTATTCCCACTCCCCTGGCGTAATTAAGGTCTGGTCCGTCACCTTAACTCAGTCGATAACGTGTCTGTTTATTGAGTTAAGTGCTCCGGGTTAGATTTCTGGCATGGTCGAAAAATTAATCATTGGTTAAATGTGTTTACCCTTTCACAGTGATGAATTAATGGCTGGGAGCTGGATGTTGTGTCTGGTCTAGATTTAAGTTAGTTTATAAGTAGTGTGCTGATATAATCAGTTGGTTCAGAAAGTGCACGTTAAATACCTTTAAGAAATGAGAAAAAAATCATGTATATGTATACAGTATTGCAATCGGGTAGTGAAACGCAGGGGAAGGAACAAAACAAAAAAACTTATTGTCATGCATTCTAGTGAAAGTATTCACACCGAGTACGTTATGATTCCCACATACCCTGAGTCAAACTTATTTTAGACGCATCAACACATGTTAAAAGACGATTGTCGGTATTTAAGGTGGAAGTATATTTAATTACATGATTGAAGGTAGCGTATTTGCACGAATGGAGTGTAGGAAACTATTTAGGCCATAGCACCCTCTGTACACTCAGCCGTAAATCTAATCCCGATCTCTCCACTGTCAGCAAACTAGGTGAGACGAGCTTGACGTTCAGTCCACGTGCCCACCGATGCAGTTGTTAATTTTGTTCACGATGGTTTATTTATGGCTTTGGAAAATCATGGTCATAGATTGGTGGCCCAAATAACGGTATACACAAAAAATAAACTCCAAGTGTCCTTGAGGGGTGTGTCTTTATTTATTCTAGGTTTGTTCGAGATCTATCGATTAGTTCAAAAGCTATGAGGGCCTTAAAAATAAACACTCTCACCACATAAGTCCTTTTTAGGACAAAGGGCTAACGATATCAAACATTTTCTCTCTTCTCGGAGAATTCTGATAAAAAATGACAGCTGAGACGATTATCAGCCAGCAGTCAATCTTTGAGGAAGACATCGCCGATCTCAAGCCTCCTCCTCCACCGTTCACTTGACTGGATGTCGTGGATAGTGTGTGAGCGCTCCTGGTGGCCGGTCTCCTTCACTAGCACCTCAGCTCCCCCACCCCGGCGCCGTGACGCCTGCCGTTCTGTCAGTTGTCTTGCGAACGGGGCGCTAGACGCAGTCGTGTGCGACGGTCATACCAGCTGTTACATCCCTCGTAGTAAGTAAATCTTGATGGTTTATTCTAAACTTTTATTTTTGAAGGCTCATTAATGATCTCTCTCCTACAGGTTCAAAACAACGTTTTTTTACTCAAACGGAACAGAAAGTAAATCTATTTTTTTTCCACCGTGTCTTAGTATTTACCCATTTGTATTTTACGTTATCATTAATTGCCTCAATGTAATAGGGATGAAGAAGGTAGAATTTTAAGAGTAGATAGACCCTCATTTGAATAAAGCTAAAGTGGGGAGACTGTTTAAGAAATAGAAACATCAATACATCTGACCGGAATTCAAACCCGGATATCCACATCATCAGCAATCCATTCCAGAACTAGATCGACGGGTTAAGCAATTCGACTACCATTGCGGGCATTTCATTTATTTTAATTTTTTTTTATCGACGTGTCTTACCACCAATTAGGGTTACACTCTTATGTACTAATTACGCTAATGGGTTAGGGATGAATGAGTAAGTTTGATTTTAGAGGAAATTTTTCACTTTTGCCTGGAACCTGGACCACCCATCATTAGAAGTCTAGTCTACAATAAGAGTGACACGATTGGACCATGCAATCACTGATGCGGATGTTATAACTTTCATATTTGTACTTTTATTGCTGGTAAAATATTGCAATTAATTAAATTTCACCCATTTCGGTGGTCTAAGGCATCACTCTTACAGTATACTAGACTGCCGATGACGGGGTGTACAGAGTTTTTTTTATAAAAATGGTTTTCCACTCTCCCACACGTAGATGCGGGTACACTTACTCTAAATATAACCTTCCTCAACCCTAACATTATCAGATTAATTAGTACACAAGCATATATTTAAAACCCGAACAGGTAGTAAGATGTGGGGCTAAAAATATTCATTTACATGACATTAATTTTTTTTTACTCAAATATGTAATGCACTATATATATATATATATATATATATATATATAAAGCTGGTATTTGTTTTCCATTTTTAATTATTTTGTGTTAATTGTTTTGAATAAAAGAATAAGATAAAATGAATACAGAAACAACAAATAAATCATAATTCTCAAATATTAATGTTAGGAAGAAATGTCAACAGCTTCAGCCTCATAATTGGTAGAAGGGGCCTGAAGAAGATCTAACACTTTGTATTTAGTGTTTGAATCAATTATATCAGGGATAGATCAGTTCGGTTCTTAGGCCATCTCACGAGTGATTAACCGGTAAATTAAATACTCGGCTAGGCTCAAACCAGAAAATTTATATAAGCGTGGTTTACTTAATTATTAACTTAACAACAGCAAAATTTCAAAAAATATTTTGTTTTAATTTTTCTTTATATTCAGTAAAGTTGTTTACTCGTTTCAATTCCACTGTTTTATAAAACAGAATATTTAATACCATACCAAAACGCAATTCCAGGTTTGACCTCCATTAGCTACCTAAGTATGGGAGAAGATAGTTTTTTTTTTATCGTCGCTTCTTACTACCAGTTTGGGTTACAGGCTTGTGTACTAATTATTCTAATGTTGTAGGGATGAGGAATGAAGCATTTTAGAGGTAATATACCCGCATTTGCGAGAAATGAGAGTGGGGTATCATTTAGAAAAATATCACCCTCAGTAGACCCGACCATGATTTTAGAACCCCAATCGCCCGATTATCAGCAGGCCAGTCCAACACAAGAGACCAATTAGGGATTTTACCATCTCCAAAACCAAGTGATTATAGGATCGACCACAAGTTTATAAATGATTGAGTAGAGAATCAGCCAAACAATTCATGATTAAGATCATTGTATGTGTTCTCAAATTAAGTAATTTACATGAGGCTGGTTTCGATACATTGTAACACGTTTAACCTTTGTATTATTACTATGGAAGATAA
This sequence comes from Timema genevievae, assembly GCA_902155825.1. Classification (NCBI taxonomy): domain Eukaryota; kingdom Metazoa; phylum Arthropoda; class Insecta; order Phasmatodea; family Timematidae; genus Timema; species Timema genevievae. Next base: position 72,072 of record CABFWO010003863.1, on the reverse strand, counting down.
TCTATAAGCGAGTTTGACTGAAAATATTACAATACATTTTATATTAAAAAAACACTTGGGTTGCCACTTTACATAAATTTCCCTTTTTGTATATTTTTGCTTGCACACTCAAGTATCGAGATATAATATAAATATTATAGCAACGCAAATTTGAAATAAATTTAGTCAACCGACTTTATATGAGTGAACATCGTACCAAAACAACTTTTCATATCGTAGAAAGACACCGAGTCTTTTTATTATCATAGTAAAATGTGCACGTGTACTTAAAGTCAGTTTCTTTCATGTAGTCTGGTTTGGTTGGGACAGAAAGCTCGGAGATATAATCCCCCTGGGTGTGCGAGGTTTGTTTTTCTTAAGTGATTTCCCACTCTCCCTCCATGTGAATGCGGGCACGCTACCTGTAATTTCTACTTTCCTCATCCCTACTTCATTAGTGTGATTGAATCTGGATATCCAAGACGGGTAGTAAGATGTGGTGCAAAAATAAATGAGAAAGTAAAACGCTGATGGTAAAAGTGACAGTATATTGTAAAGAAGTTATCGGTTTGAAACGACTCCATCGAGGATCACCCCTACATGACTGTGTACAATGTGTGTTTTGTATAAAACATATTACGGTACCTGTGTGAGCGGAATTAACACAGGTGGACAGCTGTAGCAAACTTGTTCGTGTTCGTGCTATTCCGGGATAACCTCCTGGGAGGTCATGCGTTCCTAATACACGCCTAGAAGTAACAAGTATCATACTTGTAGAATTTCAGGCCCCGACCTGCTGCTTGCTAATTAATTAATTAATTATTTATTTATTTATTTATTCTCTTGTCTTGAATCAGTGAGTTAGGCAGAAGCAATTAACAAAGGGGTAGCTTGGAAACAGAAAAGGGGAGCCCCCTCCCCCCAACCATCGTAGGCAAGCAAATTTCTCAACATAAGATAGGCCTAAAATCTACTTATAATTTTAATGATTAGGTGGGTAAGGGGTAATTCATGACTAGCTAAACTGTATCCTTGTAATCAATCCATCTCCCTTCTACGTTTTTTTATTAGAATCATTATTGGTGAGCCCATTGGTGGAGTAGGTCATTACGTTTTTTATTTCATACCTAAGCACCGGGAGAGAATAAATATTCTAGCATCTCAAATTTGGAATGAATTGGCTAACCATTTCTATAAGAGCTCAGAGCACACCGTTAGAAGCGCTTGCGGAAAACGTTTGAATATAAAAAAAAATATATATATTAAATGGTTTTAATCAAACACATACACAAGTTACTTATCCTATTGTTTCTTAGATAATAAATGTATTAAGTTGACATGTTTACTCTTATTTTTGCGTTTTAAGATAAGTAAGTTAACATAATAATTTCTAAGCAATTCATTGAATTAATTTTACATTCAATTCACACGAAATATCTGAATTATTTTTTAAAACCGTAGAGTGTACAGCGTGACTTATCAACGCTTTATTAATCCATCACCCATACAAGTGGGCACGCGGACAAAGGCGTTAGTCTTGTCTGGCCTGATTTGATGGTGATGAGGAGAGGTTGGGGTTCGAATAGCTAGTGTGATACTGAAAAGATTTTTTCATTTTTGTTTATGATGTCTCCTCCACGCGAAAGTGGATAAATAATTTAGTCTAAATTTTACCTTTCTGATCCCTATAGCTCATTGATGTTAGCATGTGCGTAGCGTGGATGAATAATAAGAAGCAAATCAGGAAATTTAAACTGCGTCTACATTTTTTTAACGAGTCAACCGAACCCTTTTTAGAGTTCTATAAAACCATTCAATTATGATTATGTAGTACTCGGTTGGATAATTCATCTTGACTTATTTTTTAACAAAGAAAAAAAATACAATGTCGGGTAATTTATACATCAATTTTTTACAATTTTCAAGAGAATAAATTCAGTAAATTGAAGTGGTGTAAAGTTGTCTGATGAAAACTGCTCTACTTAAGTTCCTCCTGACTAAAAAAAACAACCTTATTCTGCACACCCAACCGTAAGAGCTCCTGCACCTGACAGCAAGGTCCCTTATTGAATCAGGCACCCACGTTCCCGCCAACGAAGGAGACTAATAAAACAACGTAGCACTTGTTAAAATAAGGAGGGAAGGGGGGTGGAGGAGATAGAGAAATTAAAAAAAGACGTCAAAGTCAAAGCACACACTGGTAAACGTCAGGCTCGTCTAGTTTAGTTTGCCAATGACGGTAATATCGGGGTTTAAATCACGGCTGAGTGTACTGAGGGTAGGTTTTATTTTTACTAAATGGTTTCTCACTCTCTATCCATGCTAATTAGGGTACATTTCCTCTAATGCTTAACTTCCCTCGTCTATACCATATCAGCGTAATTAAAACCGGTATATCCCGGAAGGCTAGTAAGGCGTGGTGCAAAAGAATTTATGTAAATTGTTCATTTTGACACATACACACAAGTGTTCCTACAATATCATACATCCCCTTGAATTTATTATTAGAGAGCCAGTTATAAATCAAGTGGATCCTTGTTCAATCCTGGACAGTTAATCAAATGTTTTGCTATGAAAATATTTATTTTTCATATTATCATTTGGCACAAATCCCACTCTATGGTCTGGTTTTGTAATATTAAGGATTTATGTCCTTTGTTTCACTATAGAGGAGTCACGGTTGAATTAGAAAATGCACAAACACTGAAGAAATTTTTCTAGCTTATTATTTTATCACCATTGATACCTTATGTCATAAGTATCAACTACAGAACAGATTATTTGACGAATTAATGTATTAAAGTAGTTTTAGTAACTTTAATAACTCCTAGGGCTATCTCCCCTTAGTTTATAAAGCATGTGATATTAACTCCCATTACATCCATTTTTCTACTTTCCATTCTATATATTTTGTTTCCACGTTAAACTAAATTAAAATAGGTTTCATTTTTAATTTGATCCGTGACATTTTGGAATGTCTTTAAGTCAGATGTTGTATCAATGATGAATAATAGTTTTTCTTAAGCGTATATTTTTGAAAAAATAAAAGCATTTTAATGACAAAAAACTTTGCTTGCATTCAATTAAAACTATCTAATCAAGCAAAGTATTTGAAGGCTTCCGGCATTAACTGACGCTTTCATTGTGACAAAGTAGGAATTGATTAATTTACATTGTGATTCTAGCCGTTTACAATCTATAAAGAACGCAACAGAACTTTGGAATAAAATCCACTAGATTTATTTGATTATAAATAGTAATTTTAAACTTGAGAGTATTTAATAATGTATCTTACCTTTTTATTAAATAGCTCCTTCATTATTTTACTAAACCAAGCTATTTTAAAAAATATACAAATTAGAAATATAATCAACACAATGCAGTTTTGTAACATATTTGCCACCCGAAAAAATTATAAGTTACGTAACAGTAATTAGCAAACCCAATTTTATAAGAACGAAAAATAAAAATGATTATAAAAAATCTTTCTTAATATTTTTATTTTTCATTTTTTCCAAGATTTAATAAAACTTTGAAAAAACTTGCTTCCTGAAAAAAAATATAAAAAGGAAACTTATAAAAAATAAACATACAGAGTAAATTAGCTTAGAATTAATTTTTGTTTTCCTCAAAATCTTGCATCCGATATTACAAAATATTAATTTTTCCCAGTTTGGTTTATACTCCCCTAGATTCAGTTTTTTATTTGTTATAAAAACTAAACTCAAATTTGCCTACGAATATACATATGATAGCTATAAAAATTACGTCTTACTACCCATTCGGGCTATACGCTTTTATATATATATTATCAAAGCAATAATAATAAAGTATAAGATTATCACTGTTAATAGCAAAAAAGGTTAGTATTTTCTAACGGTTTCTTCTTTACCAAATCCTCACTATAGCTCCCCATCCTGCCCATTCTCATTTGTATGTGCATAATAAACAGTCACATTAATGAAAATTCTCCTAGAATTTTCACCAACCGTCTGTCTGCGTTGGAAACTTGCATGATTTAGACTACTTTGCGTTTTACTTTTCTTGTGTTGAATAAACATATGGTGAACTCATTATTTATTTATTTGAACAGCTTCTATCACAGAAATTAGAAGTAGTATTGGTGTCTCGTTAAAAATCTTTCAGACAACCCGGAAATAAAATAATATTCATAGTATAAAAATTCCTTAGATAAGAGATACACAATTTTTATATACTATGGATTTATATAGTTTAAAAAAAAAGTCTCAACGTGTTTTCTAAGTTTTTTAAGGTAGTTAACGTGCACTTTCTGAACCGACTGATTATATTGGCGCACGACCTTTAAACTAACATATATTTATAACAAACACAATACCCATTCCCCCGTCCGTTAATGCATCATTTTGAGAGTGAAAAACCATATTTCCCCATAATAGCTTTTTCTGCTATGCAAGGAATCAAACTCTGGACCCTTAGTTCAATAGACAGACACGCTACCAACTGAAATAAGCTGTTGGGCGTCTTATAGTTAGTAACACTTTTAATTCAATGGTAAATCCATTTTACTCAAGTGATAATATTGATTTGAATAATTCGCAAATGTCAATTAGTAAAAACTCTAGTATTTGACCCGCCTCGGTGGCGTAGTTGACTAACGCGCTAGTCGTGTTGAGCTCGACCGCCAAGGACGGGGAGATCGAGGTTCGAATCTCGGTCGGGTGAACGGTTTTTTCTAAATGGCTTTTCACTCTCCCTCCACGCAAATGCGGGTTCACTTCCTCTAAATTCAACCCTCCCAATTCTTAATCCATTAGCGTAATTAGTACTTAAGCGTATAACCCGAACGGGTAGTAAGACGAGGTGCTAAATATTATTATTATTAAATCTAATATTTGGGTACATGGGTTAAAGCGTCAATCTCATGTGAACTGGTTTGCCATTGAGGGGGAGGTCATGGTTCAAATGCCGGCTAGGTGAACAGAAGCGTTCATTCCTAAATTATTTTCAATTCTCCTTTCTGCATTTCATTTCCTCGTTTCTACCTCTCTAGTATAATTGGGTGGTAAGGGTGTGCGAATCTTTGAAATGTCAAAGGTCAAATCTACTTCGTTTCGACACCCATAAAAACCTTTGCATCTTTGAAAAATTTCGAAGGAAAAAGAAAACTTCGATATATTTTGATCAGATTAGAATTATCTCACTAAATTTCAACAAATAATAATTTAAAAAAAAGTTATTTTAAAACCGCCCTGTGATTGAATGACATTAATAATGAAAGCATGGATAGATTTACATATTAATCAGCATAATAAAATAAAGTGTGCTTTGATTTTCTCTAACCTTTCTCTTTAATAATATGCACTTAACAGATAGTTATTTTGAAGTTAATGTTGAAAAGTTGAAGTATTGTAATGTAACAACAAAAACCCAGTGTCGGATTATCACACTATCAAAAGTAGCATATGCTACGGGCCCCACAATTCACAGGGCCCCGCGTTTTCAAGGGATCTCAATAGAAAATAAAAATAATTTAAAATTTAAAAAAAATATGCTTGTCAGCTTGTCTGGTGAATATGGAAAATGCTTGTTTCACTACTTTATTCATTACAAGCAGTTACTTATTATTTTTGTCAAAACCACACGAGGCTAGAACCACCTCTGAATAATTTGCTGACGTTTAACTGACTGAATAGCAAATGAAAATATTGAATTACTTTAATGTTAAAGTAAATCACTTATATTTGAATATTTATGTGCAGTTTATTATATTTGGGGCCACTTTATGATGATATGTTACAGGCCCCTCACTTGCTTAATCCAGCACTTTAAAAACCTTATAATTGACCCAGGGATAGATTGGAGTTTTGTGGATCCCTGGGCCACATTTATTGGGAGGCACCGATTAATATTTTCAAAAGGAAGAAAATAGTTATAGAAAAACTTAATTTATTGTTACAAGACTGAAAAAAAACAACAAAAAAACAAACAATAGTGTTACTGCTCGTTCTTTATGGGTGTGAAGCATGGTATATTAACTTACATGACGAAAAGAAATTTAGGATTTTCGAAAACAAGGTGCTTAGGAAGATACTTGACCCAAAAAGTGATGAGTATACTTGCGAGTGGAGATGGTTACATAATGGTGATTTACATACCCTGTACTTATCAAAAGGCATTTTTAGGATAATAAAGTTTCGTAGATTACGGTGGGCAGGACATGCAGTGGGAATGGGAGATTTTAGAACCACGTTCAGAGTTTTGACTGATAAACACAATGAGAAGATACCATTGGGAAGACCTAGATGGAAGGATAGCATTAGAATGGACCTCCAAGAGATAAGGTGTAGTGAAGTGGACTGGATAGAACTAGCTCAAGATAGGTATAAGTGGCGTAATTTTGTAAGTGCGGTAGTGAACTTTCGAGTTCCTAGTACCATAGAGTGAGTAAGACCGTAGACTGTTTACTACAAATGTATGTACAGTATATTAACTAAACCCTTTTTTAAATAGATAATTTAGAGTACTTATACTTTGATTCGGCATCCACAAATTAGATAAATTTCCACTTAATCTCTGTAGACCCTCCAGATAGTGGGGTAACCTGAGCGTTAGCCCTTCCTAGGACCCATGCCTTGATCCGGATCTGCTTTGACTTAGGTTTTTCTTCGCTTTGCATTTAAAAATTGGCCTATACCCACGCCTAAAATTAGCCTGGACGGATAGTAAGACGTGGGGCACAGCCAGAGAAAATATCTCCTCTTAGTAAAGATTATCCATAAAAGTATTTTCTGTGTGTGCCAACGCCAGGTATACCTAAATATATACACTGTTTATGTATGTTTTTCTTGTACAAGAACAAGGACAAGAAACCCAAACTAAGAATCATATATATGGAAAATCAGTCTTAGATTCTATTAGAGTTAAGACCATGGTAAAATTAAAATAATGATTTATTCGAATGACAACAGCTCTCCACATACTTTAAATCGCTAGGCAGGGGAGAACCATTGCCATTCGAATTAGATTTATAATCTCAGCCCCAAATAACTAAGTAGGGAAGAATTATTGTTGTCATTCGACTGAGATTCATAATCTCGGCTCCATAGTCTCACATTCCACCCTGACGTTACGCCCTTTGCAAAATAGTATTAAAACAAGATGGATTTTTTAACACCACGTATAACTTACCTGTACAGGCTATACGAATAGATAGTAACTGCGCTACTGAGTTAGGGATGAGGAAGGTTGAATTTAATGAAGTGTGCCCTCATTTGCATGGAGGAATAGTGGAAAACTATTTTGGAAAAAAACCACTCCCAGTACATCCGACCAGAATCCGAACCCAAATATCCATGTCATCGGCAGTATAGTCTAACACGAGAGTGACGCCTTATACCATGTGGCCACCGAAGCAGGTAACAAGATAGATTGATCGCATGGCAAATGTTGGGGAGGTTCAGACACTTTTATACTGCACTATCACATTGGGGCGTGCAGCATCGGACGAAAAACATGCGGTGTTGATGGCATTATAAATATTAGCTTTACTTATACGACAGGTGAAAGAATCGTCAATACGAGGATACTCTGGGAGGGTGGAGGGTGTGGGAGGGGGTAAATGCGAGCAAGCAATAACATCTGTCTAGAGCAGCGTTTTTAAAAGTGTACTCCACGGAAAAAATAATAATAATAAAGGACATTTGCCAAAAGTGTATTCAGAACATGGGATGCTTTCAGTTTATTTTATACTTGTAAAATGTGTCTTTATTGAATCTACATAATATCAGTGTAAGAAATATTATGAGGGTTCCAGCATGTATTTTTTCTGATGCAAGGGTTTCTTAGATCTTAAAATCTTGGTAGCCCCTGCTATAGAAGAAGTAGAACCTATCCGAGGTTGAATGGTCAAGTAAGTTGACTAAAGTTGGCTCCCCATCGGAATATATTTTTAATTTTGACCCTAGACTTTAAATTAACGGTAGTTGACTGATAAGTGATATTTTTTTAATTCAAAATTTTTTCGAAAATGTCTTTAACAATTTTATTCAAAATGCATATCTAGGATTCGTTTGACATGATGCATAACAGTGTATCATTGGCTTTTGGGCAAAAATTCGTCTAGGTGTAGTTTATTGATGGAAAATATTTGAAAATTTGAAAAATTTCGAAAATATCTCTGACGATTTTATTTAAAATGTATAACTGGGGAGTGTGTGGTATTAAAAATAGCACTGTATACTTGTTTTTTTTTGGGGGGGGGGAATATCATTTATGGGGAGTTTAATGATGACCGATTTTTCAAAAACTCGAAACATTATAAAAATGGATTTAGCGAGTTGATTCCAAATAGGTATCTTGAGAATGTTTGACACAAAAAATAACACCGTGTTTTTGAGGTAAAATCTCATTTATGGGTAGTTTAATGATGACTGATTTTCCAAAAACTCTAAATATTTTCATAATGGCCCTAACAATCTGGTTTCAAATGGTTATCTTTGGAGTGATCGTCATGGCAAATTGCACATAATAGTTTTTTATTGAGTGGAAATTCGTTTAGGATATTTAAAAAAAGACGGATTTTAATTTTTTTTAATATTAAAAAATAGCTCTAATAATTTGGTTACTAATGGGTATTTTGGGTGTGTTTGACATGGCAAATAGCACTGTTTACTTATTTTTGGGGTAAAAATTTATTTAAGGGTGGTTTACGGATGACTAATTTTTAAAAACTTTGAATTTCTTAAAAATGTATATCTAGGGAGCGGTTGATCTCTTAAAATAGCACTGAATACTTGTATTTTAGCTAGAAATTCGTAAAGGTTAATTTATAGAAGATTGATTTTAGAAAATAAACAATATTTTAAAAATAGCTCAAACGAGTTCGTTTAAAATGTATATCTGGGAAGGTTTTACATGACAAATAAAACTGTAGACTTGATTTTTGGGGTTAAAATCGTCTAAGGTTAATTTAATGATGGTGCTTTTATTAATTTGAATATTTAAAAATTGATATCTGTTTTTTATACATAATAAATAATTATATATATATTGGTTTTATACAAAAAATTTAATAAATTATTTAAGAATTTTTAATGTAAATTTTGAATATTTTTGAAAACATCTATACTGATTTTGTTCATAACTGGTATCAGGGTACTATTTTACATGATAATGAATCTTTATTTTTCAAAGATACACTAATTTAATAGTGCTGTACTTATATCAAATTATAAAAAAAAATATATGAATTTTTTTGAAATTGACCTAAAGATTGAGTTAAAAATAAGTATCTTGGCATAGTTTTTTGAATAATAATTAAGAATATCTTTATATTTTCACAAATTACAAATAATTTTAGGCTAGTTTAAAATAACTTATTTTTGAAAATTTAAGATTCGGTAAAAATATTGGAACAATTTGGTTAAAATTACAAATCAAGAGTTTTTATTGTGTTGTGAGTAAAAATTACTTAAGGGTAATTTACTGAAAACTTTTTCTTGAACTTTTTTTTCTAAGCTATAATACACTATATAAAAAAGTTAGTGCGATTGTGTCCTAACATTTATTTATTCTATTATGTGTTGTTTTATTTGCCCTCTCAATTGAATCCTGCTTGAGGACAGGACCACCCAAAATCATCAAAGTGGCCTGGGCTATGCAATTTTGGGGGCTATATTTCACTTAAAATAATCAACTTAATTTCTGTGCTTTATTAATTCTCACTAATGTAATATTTAAACTATGAACCCTCCGTTAATCTCGAAAGTTTGTAATTTTACCTTGATTCGTTCAAGTATGGTATATAAGACCATAGTGAAATCAATAAGGGTAAATACAGGATACACAAAAATCAATGTTCAAAAAATAGGAAAATAAACAGGTCTACCAGAAAAATTGTATTTTCTTGTAGATGGGTTGTGACTGTGGCAAGACTTAGTGCTGTAAAACATATGTTTTTTAAGGGGGGAAGGTGGGGTTTGAAAACCCCTAGAGATGCGAGGGCCTAATGGAAAATGCCCCATCTGCCCTATAGGTGTCCCTGATCGAGGAGGAGGGATTTTTCAAAACATCATTGTCAGTAGACAGACAAGCTACTGACTGAGCTAAGGTGTCGGACTGTGTCTATTCAATTTTTTTGACACCAGCCGAGGTTGTAATAGTTTATTGCATTTATAATAATAAATTATATATTTAGAAATACCCAACAATTAATGAATAATCATCTAAAAGCTTGAAGAATATATATATTAATGTATGTATATATGTATATTACATACATCACCAAAATTGGTTTGGGCTGTCAGCTGTGGATTTAAGCTAGAGTTACAACAAAGTCTTGGACACAATAAGATAAGCGCGCAAAGTATTCTTGCTGTCGTATTCCAGGTGACGTCATGCGAAGAGCGAACGGAACTGGGCAGAATTTTGCACAATGAAAATAGAATAGAAATATAGCGCCATTTGGAGGATTGTGATCATGTAATTGCTTACGTCATCATGGTACACAGCAGTTATATTATAAAAAAGAAGACAGCCAAACATAACTATTTGTTTAGTAATTAAAGTAATAACATTAATTTGGCATTGGTTAGGATTTTAAAGCTTTATTTATTATTCAAAGCTCCCAAATGTGACCTGATTTTTAACAACTTGGTTTGTCTTCCAAAATAACATTGTGAATGTAACGCACTCGGGTTGTGTACTGAGTGACGTCACACGCCAAGCCAGAGGTCTTTATCCATCTGGCGCTACCTTCCATTCTCTTTACATTGGTTTTGCCTGCCCCCTGTACTGTAATAACTAGGGACCGGAATTTGCCTATTTGCCTTTTCTTTTCCTTGATCGTAAAACATTGGCAGTTGAGATATATAATATGCATTTAATGTTGCTACGATAACAATATTTTAATTTTATAGTTCCTACGTATAGTTGCCTATTCTGTTGGTTTTGCCTATTTTATGAATAACAACCTTAACGCGCTTATTTCGGCTTTGGCCTATCTCTTTTTCATACTGTATGGATTTTCTGCTAAAAGAGAGATTCCAATTTTTTTAGAAATTGTGAATTGTTGAATGTATTTGGTTGGAGTAGGTTTGAAAATCGGCACTTGTTAAATAACTTCCAATGATCGTAAATTTGGTGGGGCAATGGAAGACATCTTGGAAGGAAACAACATGCCATCGCAGGAGAAAAGTTCAACTTCCTAGGAAACGACAAATTTGAAATGTTGTTCCTTGATATCGAGTGAAGTAAGCTATAACCCAGCTTTTAAAACTATAAGAAACATTCTATCTGAAAATATAGCCCATTTCACTACTGAAAATCTAGAAAATCATCAAATGATTAACCTGTGACCCGCTTTAGTGCTCAAAGATGCTAAGGTGTAGCTCTTGAAGTTGCCGATGAAGAGGAGATCGAAATTAGGATTTTACTCCGGTGCACTTTAAAAGTGTATTTTAATACATGGATTTTCACTCTCTTTCCATGCAAGGGCAGGTAATCATCCTCTAAATTACAACTTCCTAATCTCTAGCATACTATCGTAATTATTTCAAAATATGCGTATAGCCCGAACGAGAGGTAAAACGTGGTGATAAAAAAAAAGCAATGTGAATTGGTTGAAGGTAATAAAATAGTAGGTAGTAAAATCAATTTTTACATTGCCTGCTGTGTGATTCCCCCCCCCCCC